>JAJJMC010015866.1:847367-1031073 GCA_023531435.1 Papaver californicum
ACAGAGCCTTTAATGACAGTGCAATAATTTTTTAAAACTGTCACATAAGTATTTTGGTGGCAGTTTTGAACTGTCACGGAAGCCCAAATTTGTACTAGTGTAGCATAAGCCTCATTATCAATGTTGTATATGAGGTCTTTATGCTATCTCATCTTCTCAATTGATAATGGCACTCCCGCATTTATACACCCAACTATTTTCTTGGAGAAAAACGCAAACCTTTTTTTTCTGTTTTTAGGCAATAACAATCTAAGGATTATTATCTAAATATTGATTCGTAATATTAAAATCTAAAGGAAATAACATTACATACCAACCTTTCATAACCAGAGGGTTTGTCTTTGATGATGCAAGATAATCGTACACCATGGTGGTCTTTCCTTTATCTTCACGGATCACATGAAGATGAGAATGCTCCCGATACCATACCATATAGCGTGGATCTACTTCATCACCTCGGTTGACAGGTCTCCTATCGTTAATCATATATTGCATCCTGTTATTCCAATCTTCAAAGGATGGGTTACCAGCGTAAACTACTGTGATAGAGTCCTTACCACAAGTAGAATTCTCGACGTCCAATTTGAACCTGCCGCGCATGTGACTCCAAGGTTCTTCTTGGAAATAACCGAGTTGACGCATCACCCTAGAGGCATTTTACATGACATATCCAGTGGGTTTCCACAAGGGTCCATAGTAAAACGACAACTCATACCTTCCCGCTATAGTACCACTAACTCGGTTTTCCATGTATGGATCAAAGCATACATGTTTGGACGCCATCAAGTCTAATTTCCTTCTCAAAGAAATCAACTCCTGCTCCTTAGACCTGAATGGTTGTTGTCGAAGATGTATTTTGTTCCTCTGGGTGTTCCTTTCTCCCATATCGGATTCTCTTTGGCCAACTCGAGGGACGGGAAGTGGTCATAGATCCATGTCTAGTATACATATCAAACCAAGTATGAGAAAATTGATTCTTAAAAGAGAAAAAAATAAATAACAATCAAACCATCAATAGCGTTACCAAAATACCTGTAGTAGGCTCACGTTCCCGGCAATTTGGCTAGTTGATTCCCTTGATGCCTTTCTCAACTCTTCCATCAAGAACGCATGACATGCGATGCCCCGCGAATAGTCACGAACTTTATTGAGAGGATGCAAAATTTTTAGAAGGTTAGCGTCGACCCGGTTGCCACTACAATAGGGGAAAATGACACATCCTAAAACACAGAGGAGATATGCCGTGGCTGCATCATTGACTTCGTCATCGCTAAACTCTGGATTCATTTCTTCTTCATCCTTGGTGCCTTTGAACATATTCATCAAGTGAACCATGGTGAACTGTCTGATTTTGTAAGGAAAGCACTGTTTGAACTCATCGTCGGATGTCGCTCGATCCCAACCAAGGCACTTCTGAGTGTAAAAATAAAGTTGTTCCCAGCTTAACTACTTCACATAACAGATCTCCTCCATCTCTTGGTAACCCATGGATTTGGCCTTCTTGAATACCCTTCATCTTCAAAGAGGCGGGGACTTGGTGTCCTCCTTTCTTCTTAATTACCTTCGTTGTACCTTGTCCTTCTCCTTGTGTACCACTTGGTTCTCCTTCATATTGGAATCTAACTTGTGGATCACTTGGTTCTCCTTCTTCTTGGTTTCTACTTCTTGGAACACTAGGTTGAGTTCCTTCGGTGATACCAATTCCGCTAGCGCTCTTTTCTCTTCTTGCACTAGCAGTTACTTTCTTACCCCCTTCATGACGAGGCCCCGAAACAATTATATCTTGGGCTTGCTTATATCTCCTTTCCCTAAAAAAACAAAATAAATAACAATTATTTCCAAGAAGACACTGTTTAATCAGTACATAATCGGAAGACAAAGTACATAAAACTCAACCGATTATTTATAATCGGTGGTAAAAAAACAAACTAACAACCGATTGTGCATAATCGGTAGCTCGGGCTCTACATTATCTACCGATTATGCATAAAAATTGGAACATAAAAATCTAATCTATGGACATACATACAATCGGTAGTCAAATAAACACAATAACAAAAGATTAGTACAATTGGAAGTCAAATTCATAACCAATCTACCGACTGAACCATCTAACATAATCGGTAGTTATATAAAAAATTAACTACCAATTATGTGTAAATTTGGGTACAGGAGGACAATCGGTAGTTAATGACTAAATATAACTACCAATTATGTAGTATGTTTTGAGGAATCACTAACTTTCATAATAGGGAGTTTAATCCTATAAGAAACTACCGATTATTCCTAAATTTTGGTACAAGAATATATAGTTAGTTAATGACTAAATATAACTACCGATTATGGTCGATGTTCATGAGCAATGAAGAACAATAACATAATTGGTAGATAATACAAACATGAAACTAACGATTATGCCAAATAACCTAAAACCCTTGATATTCTATTGACGATTTCATTCGATTGAAGCAAAATAAACACAAATAATGGTAAACCCTTACCTTATTAGAGCCATTACATAGTACTGGAGTGGATGATTGTCGGAATCAGTCTCCGTATCTAGATCATCATCTTCGTGTTCTTCGTGTTCTTCATATTCCTCACTATTTTCTTCAACGATCTCTATTTCTTATTTTCTCGGCAAAATTTGGCCAATTAGTATTACCAGCTTGACGGGTTGTTTGCTTTTTACGAGCCATATTTAGATTGTAATTACGACGATGAATTGGTTTACGATTATACAATGAATTGGATTGTGCCACAATCGGTAGTTAGAGAACAAGAGAAGAAGAAGAGAAGAAGGTGATAATTGGTAGAGAATAAAAATGGTAAAGATTTAGGTTTTTATACTTTTATTAGTGAAAGGGTTAAAGGTATTTTTTTGATTAATGAGAGGGTATATAGGTATTTTTTACATACCATTAGGCTATCCCTTAGCCACATCTATTAGATGGGTTTAAATTAGTCGCCCCAAATCAGTTTTTGTAGCCCTAAAAAACACCAGGATAAATACGCAAAAACTCAAACTGAATTAAAGACAAAAACCTTAAGCAATTCTCATAATGAATCAGCAATCTCCAAGGAACCAAAGTCATGTTTGAGAGAGCTAAAATAACATGCATAGAGTCGCACTCAAACCACATTCTTCTCAAGCCTCCCATTTGAGCAATCCTAAAAGCGTGACTTGCTTCCCAAAATTTTGCCAAAACTGAATTATCCATACCAAGTGCTATAGATAGGCTACCCAAAACTAAACCGTTGTTATCGCAAAGAACCACACCACAACCTGATAAACCTGGGTTTCCAAAAGAGCAACCATCAAAATTTATTTTGCTCCACCCGTATAAGGGAGGATACCAATAAACCTCTTTGATTGTAGGAGATTTAAAAAGCTTGCATTCAACGTTAAAGTACCTTAATATACTCAAATCAACCATGTCATTACGCATATGCCATGTACATATCCTACCAGATTCATAAATAAGAAGCTTTAACTTACCTGCCGCTTGTTGAATAGTGGTGGTTACCTGTTCAAACCTTAAAAGATTTCTACTTGACCAAATCAACCAAATACAATTAACTATTAATACCCATAACAAATTTTTTACTTGAGAACTTCTGGAATATTTACGGACCAGTTGAAATAATTGTCTAATTTTGTTAGACTTGAGTTAAATATTAAAGATACTTCCTATCCAATTCCCAAACGCAGTCGCAAACGAACATTCAAAGAAAATATGTTGTTGCGATTCATAGCTGCAAGGAATATCACAAATATTACAGCAAGGAGCACTAATCGTACCTGTGTAAACCACTTCATCAAACATCTTCATGAGATTTTTCACATTACTTTTCATACCTCTACAGAATACCATGATATCATCAGCGTAAAAAATATGAGTAGGAGTAGAAATACCTCTAGGCGACGATATGGGATGAATCCTTCCCTGATCAAGCAAGTGAGAAATACCTATATTGAGAACATCTTCAGCCAGATAAAATAAAATAGGTGATAAAGGATCACCCTGTCTAACTCCTTTAGTGTAGGTGAAATGACCCATAGCTTTACCGTTCACCACTATAGATAGTTTCGTAGATTTCAAAATAGTATGAATCCAACTCGCAAATTGAGGGAAGAATCCAAAAGCTTGAAGAATCCGGAGCAGAAACTTCCGGTCTAGAGTATCAAAAGTATTTCTAATGTCAAACTTCAAATCCATGTTACCACCATAATATTTATTATCCAAAAGATTGATAGCCTCAGATATGAGACTAATACATTCAAAAATGCTCCCCCCCTTTCAGAAAAGCATGTTGCTGAGGAGATATTATCCTGGAAGCGATATGACTCAGTCTAGTATCCAGAATCTTACCAATAATTTTGAAGTGAAAGTTTCTAAGGGATATTGGGCGAAACTTCTCAATGTCATCAGCCCCCAACTCTTTAGGAAGCAGAATAACATGGTTAGGATTGACATCCGGTACTAGCCAGTATTTTTCAAAAAAGAATTGAACGGACTTTAGAACATCAGTACCAACAATATCCCAAAAGTTCGTGAAGAAAATCCCACCAAAGCCGTCAGGTCCTGGAGAACCATTAGCAATCATACTAAACACTGCATCTCTGACTTCTTGAAGGTTTGGAATTAAAGTGAGTGACGCGATTTCGGCACCAGTTACACAAGCCTCAACATGATGTGCAATAAAATCGTTGTCAGTACAACTCAATTTGGTAATGTCATCATATGATTTGATTTATACGTTCAACTAACCCTTCAAGATAAATATACCCATCTTTTACCACCGTTGTTTTTCCTAATTTAGAGTCCAGAAGATGTAGTAGTTAACACTCTTGATAAAACTCACCCATCTGAATGTGGAAGTGGGCCGCTTCCTATGAGAATAAAGCTGATTCTCTAGAGCATTCTGAGAAACAGGATATTTTCTTAGGGCCAAAATGAGCACAACCACACGATCTTGGCAGCAACCTTGGAGATATCATGCGCAGTCGAATTACACCAAACGCTAGCAGTTCAAGACATCGCGTTCACTGTCTCTAGCAAGTAGTTCCGGTAATCTTTCTCTAAGAAAAGGTTCAAGACCTCATGGACACCTTTGCCTATATGGTATTTTCTGTTTTCTATGTGATTTTCAGTTTTTCATCAAGATTTAATTCATTTCGAGAAAATAATTTTTATGTTGTTTTCTATGGTCTTGATATTACTGATACTTAGGACCTAAGGGTCGCTAAGGGATCACTGGCTCCTTTTCACTTTGGTGAACGAAACCTTTAGTCCCACATTGGAAACTAAAGATGAAATCTCTTTATACTATTATGATTTATGCAATTAATAGTATGACCCTGGTGTCAGTACACTTTTTGTGAAGGAGAGGACATTGGAATGGCTAGTATGATTTCAACACACGCACGGTCCATCTTTCTGTTCAGTCAAGTCGGGTCATGGTATTCAGGGTGTTGGTTTACCAAGATCTATTCGTGTTTTTCATGTTTTACTGAGGTTTTCATTCATGTGGGGATTGTTGGAAAACAATGGCTAAACAAATGAGTTTTAAATCTTTTATTAAAATATAAAATATTATGCCTATTTGGGTTCGAGCTCCTAGCCTATTGGTCACTTTACATGTTTTGGTTTTTTCTTTGTTTTCTTTTGTGAATGAAACACTTTAGTCCCACATCGGGGAGTTTCTACTTCTTAAGTTGTATTAAGAGATTATATAAACAAACTTTTCTCAACCTATTTTGACATCCAAGGAAAAAGGGTTTCACCATATTTTTGGAGAGAAAATAATTTTTTATTGAGAAATTTGTTGGTTGGTCCAAAATACCCGGATCCGTTTAATCTATGGTCCATCCATAAAAAGCATTTAACCAGAGGTCCAAAAAGCTTTTAAAAACACAAAATTATCTTCCTGCCCATTACAACTCACGTGTGAATAAATCACGTTTTCCCATACTATTCGTTATTTCTTCTTCTTCTTCTTCTTCTTCTTCCAGAAAAGAGTCTTCTCTTTACAGTATGCCTAAATCCTTCTCATCCTCTTTTATCTTATTTCTCGTAATATTGAAGTGATCTTCCTAATCAATCATCAACAAGATCGAAGATAATCAACGAGAAAAACCTAGATTCACTGAAATCATTACAAAAATCCATTGAAACCATCACAAAATCTAATGAAAAACCCAGATCTAAACAAAAAAAATCTTGAGAACAAGAATAAAAGAACAAAAAATCGGACAAGTAGAATAATAGAAGAAGAGATCACTCCCAAATCAGTAGAAGAAAATTATTTTAAAGAATTAGCCACAAATGTTTTTTTTCACGAATATTTTCCAATTTTATTTCTCACACGGTGATCCTACAGTATATATCTCCTATTACTCAGTACATATCCGACAATACATATCTCATATTACTCAGTGTTCTGAGTAAAAAACCTAGTTCATGTTAACATACAGTACATATCACTATCTACTGGCTAAAAACATAATTCATGTTTTTAAACAGTACATATCAATATGTACTGAAGGAAAAGGTGTATGATCCCATTAAAACATAAAAACCTAAATAAAAATACAAAAAACAGATCCGTATACCAAAAGTTCAACAACAAAAACGAAATCGAATACCAAAAATTCATCAACAAAAATAGATCTGGAATACCAAAAATTCAACAACGAAAAACGAAATCAAAATCAAAATCATCAACAAAAACATTCTTTTTTCATATCATGCTCCTTCACCAAAATTGAAGAAATCAATTAGTAGAATAAGAAAATAGTATTCTTGCACCACCAACAAAAGAGAAGAAGAAAATAAGTAGTAGAAAAACAAAAGAAGAAGAAGATCTTTATTAGTCGCCAAAAACAGTACATATTGATCCTTCAAACATATTGATATGTACTGAAGGAAAATATATACTGAAGGAGAAAATATATGATCCCACATTACATATTGGTATGTACCGAAGGATAATATGTACTGAAAGAAAAAGTGTATGATCACACAATACATATTGATCCAACAATACATATCGATATGTACCGGAGGAAAATACGTACTGAAGGAAAAAGTGTATGATCTCACAGTACATATTTTCCTTCAGTACATATTGATAGAAAATATGTACTGGTAGATAGAAAAAGTTTATGACCTATGGTACATATTGGTATATACTCAAGGAAATAGGTATTGAAAGAAAAATAAGTATTGAAGGAAAATGTGTATGATCCCACAGTACATATTGATATATACTGGAGAAAATTATCTACTGAAGGAAATAGAGTAGATGATCTAACAATACATATTGATCCAATTGTATATATTGATATGTACTGAAGAAAATATGTACATATTGAAATAAACAACCTTTAATCATAATAAAAAATGTAAATAACACTAACCCGAAACATAAAAGAGGAATAATCATCACCTTAATCGACTAAATCATATCGTTTGAATAGACAAACCTTCATCTTCCAATATTGAATATCAAATCAGCATGAAGAAGATTAAAAAGTTTAAACAAAACCCAAAAATTGATGAATTTGTATCTCCTTCTTCTTCACCGAAATCTTTTTCTTTTCCTTCTTCACCATCACTAGAGCTCGATCTCTTCTCATTTTTAGTTAAAACTATAGATCCAAAAGAAAGAGGAGTAAGATACATGTATCTCTCATTTTCGACGACTATTATCAACCAAATCCAAACACAAAAAATATAAACCAAGAAGATCGAAGAAGAAAACCCACTCTCTCTCTCTTCGGGTATCTGTATATTATAGACGGAAGGGTGATTTTGGAACTAAAAGTAAAACATGATATACATCACAATTTTAATGGACCAGCGAGTAAAAAAAATTAGTCCAAAAACAAGCTTTTGGACTAGCGAGTAAATCGGGTTGGGCGGGTGGACCACACGTTAATCGGGTCATCAAAACTGGATTAACCAGTAATTCCTAGTTTTTTATTATCTTTCTTAAGTTTTTTGAGATTTTCCTTGAAGAGTTTTTCTGAGTTGTCAAGCTCAAGTTGAGCATCTACTACGAGTGCTAGTAGTAGGTGTAGTTGGATATTCTATCCCGGAGGCATCCGCCCTGTGGAGGCTATAGCATCACTCTTGAGTGTAGTCGGGCGCTAATGTCTTAAGGACAGCGTGTTGAACACGTGAACTCACTCTGTTTTTTCCAAAGTTTTGTTATATACAATCTTGATGTTGCGGAGATGCGAAAAGCTCATCCATTTTGGCGAATCACTTCTGTTAAGAGCTAAGTATCACCAACCTCTGTTTATTTAATTTTTTTTTATTTTTTTTGGTTATTGCACCCAACAATTTATTGTAAGGAAAACATGTGATATAACAGGAGATATTTCGAGTAAGTAAGCTAGTGAACGCAAGCTGCCTCTTATAAACCACATTTCGAGATCAATACGTGGTAGATTACAAAATCGAAGATGTTGACAGTTTAATAAGTCTGGAGCTTGTGATAGAACCTGGAGAAGCAATATAGATTCGATTATTTAAATGATACTACAGCTAAATACTACTAGGTTAACTATAGTAAACTAAAACTTAAAAGGAGGTCAAAGGATCACATATCTGCAACTACGTAATAAAAGATACTCAAAATAATTTGCAAATATAATCTAAATACTGATTCGTGAAAAGAATGGAAGACCAATACCTCCATGAGCCCAAGTGATAATATCAAGGTCCGCGCGTTATAAGACGCACCTAGATATTTTATAATACGTTCAGCAAACGCTTCTTTTTCCTCTGCTAGCAGTGTCGAATATATCCCTGTAGTTTCATTTTCTCTTAATCCCATGTTAATAGAAACAATGTGTGATTACCAAAAATTTTACATCTTTGGATCACAACCAATAAAATTTAAACATAGTAAAGTTTGATATCTTATCATAAAACCAACTCATATTCTCAATTAGAAGGTGATAATCAGTCTGAACAAGAAATGAATTGGCTCAAGTATTTAACGTGGTTCGACAATCTAATTGTCTACATCCACGGGTGATAAAGATTTGTATCATTTTTATTTTTCATCATCATAAGTTACAGAAGAATGATATTCTATAAAGTTATAATCAGGTTAATCAAGGAACAAGTGAATTAAAAATTTACACAAGCCTCATACTTAAACTCTTGCTCTGATTCTATGTCTTATGTCCAATTTTTCTCCAGATTTCCAGTCCTTCTTCATGTTTATGAGCTTGGTATTTATAGCCAATTTGATGGGTCCCTCCAATTTACCTTTCCACCTATTTGTTCTTATCCATTCTTTGGAACAAAGTGTAACCCCACAAGACTTATTTATATTTTCCGCAAGGTTTGATCATGCTTCCCGCAGGACTTAGCATGCGCATTGCTCATTTATCTTAGTTTCTCACTTGATATCCCGCAACCCTTTTGCGGATTTGTATTCATTTTGTTGTTTTTGGATTTGGATGAACGCTGCGGTCCTATTAGAATCATAGCATGTCTGACACGTGGTTCTTGAAAGTGGCTTGTCATGCTTTAGTTCTTTTTGTTCCGCAACCTATAAAGATGATACGTGTATTTCATGCACCAATGCTCATCATTTTCCTTTACTGTGTCAGGCTTTCCCGCAACTTGGGTGTCATTCAGGCAGCAAGCTATCTGTTTCGAGCAGTGTGTCTTGTTTCCAGCAACCCACGTGTCGATCATGCAACGATGCTGTCAGGTTCAAATCTTATCGAATTTTCAGTTGTCTGTTCAGTACTTCTCAAAGGGTTTTGTTTCAGTGTTTCTCGTCCCATCGTAACTCGTTACTTCTCCAATAGTTTTTGAACATGTGTAGTTTGGAATTTATTCCCTTACAATTTGCCTCCTTTTTTCTTTCAAATTTTGAAACATGGAAAAAATTTAGAAAAGGAAAAATAATAACCTTTTTTTATTTTCACACCTGCAATAACTTCTCTTTCCAAGTTAAGTTTTATTTTTTTCCGATTTTTTCGCTAGCAGTAACGTCTTTTCCCACGTTTTTGTCAGTTGGCGATTTCGAGGTAATTAAATCTATGATAAAGTTTCGCTCTCTTTCAGTTTTCGACGGTTCGTCTGTTTCAACTTTCTCATATATAATGTTTGTCATATCCCTCATTCCATTCTTTATATCATTTGTCTTCTTCTCTTAAAGCTTTTGTGCTTTTCATTCTTCTGAGCTTTTCAAAGATTCTTCAGCGTCTTTTCATTCTGCCAAACTTTTGTGATCAAGAAATTTTGCATCGGGATCAAGTTTTCTGTTCACTCAATAATTAGATTTTCTTCTGTCTTTTGCTTCATTACAGGTAATCCACTTGACTTTTTCTTTAATGTATTTGTTCATATTTTTAACTGAATCTTTTTAGAGTAATCAATGATGATGATAATGTTGATGATGTTCTTGTTCATCTATTTATTGTTTGTTGGGGTGAATGGTGATATTGATGCTGATGATGTTTTGTTTTGATGTGTGGTTGCTCTATCATGATCTTTTCTTTCCCTTTATCAGAAAATTATTGACTGGTTTGCATTTTGATTTAATGAAAATCTTGTTGTTCTTCTGTATTGTGATTTTCCTGTTTTGTGTTTGCTCTTGATCATGGTGTACTTATTTCTTCTTGTTTTCCTCCGTAGATAAAAATTATCATGGCTGGGAAGAATGATGGTAAAGTTACTGATGATGCTTCTCGTCAGGATGATCATTCTTTAACTAGGAAGTTATCCCGCTATGCTGTGTCGAAGAAGAAGGGAGTAGATGAAGCTGGAAGTTCAAGAGGTTATCCTTCTAATTTAACAAGGCCCGCAAACGTTCCTGTTGCGGCCAGCAATCCAGCTCCCAAGAATAAGCGGTCGCACGAAAGCTCAAGCTTTAGGTCGATGGACCTTGAATAATTTAAAGGGAATCACAATCTTCAGCGATTCAAAGTTTCCTTTTATGATCATGAAGAAGATGAAATCTCATTGGAGATGATAGAAGGGTTTAAGTATAGCAACAAGAAGCTGTTACTTCCTGCTGGAGCATTGGATGCGGGCTTACATCTTCCTTTGTACCAAAGTGAGAGTCCTTTTCAGTTTGAAGTTCTCGCAAGCCGCAGCAAATCCCGGCATGGTTTAGCCCGAGCCGTTACTTAATATAATGGGAATTGGTGGTGTGTGTTGGATGAATGCAGCATGCGAAGCCAAGGAAGAACTAACTTCACTTGTTACGTTCCCGATCCTGCGGAACATAAACATTACACGGTAGAAAACTTCCATGCTACATATGCGGACAACATAGCTGTGAAGAATTATAAGAAACATAGCGTTGGTCCGGGCCGCAAGGGTGGTGAAGGATTCCGTTTGTTATCGGAGATTGATATCTCCAAGTTGAAATTCATTCTCGGGACGGAGGTTCCTTTAAAGGAAAAAATTCGTGAAAATCATGATTTTAAATGGTACCGCACTCCTCTGGTCATTGAAGTTCCATGGATCTTCGGGTTTGTCCAAGATAGCGTGGTTTACATCCTTCTATCACGTTTTGATAATTACTGCGCTTGGCAGTTGAATTTTACTGGTTTCAATTTTTCGGTTATCACTGTGGTACGTAAAGTTCTCTCTATCCTTTGATATCATGCTTCTAGCAAAAAAATAATTAATTTCTGTTTTCCTTTCAATAGCCGCAAGATGATGAAGACGAAAAGGTGACGTGGGAGTCAAGCGCAAAGCCGCAACTCCCGCAGAAAATATATTATTTTAATCTAATGACTTCTAATAATCCTTATGAATTTTATTTAATGGATTCTCACGGTGTATTGACAGGGTCAGAAGAAAGCTAAGAGTACTCCCCGCTCTTCTACTGACAGGGAGGAAGGAGAAATTCGAGACTCTCTCCCTCATCGACTAATTTTGAGAGGTGAGGGCAGCTCTGCTCCGGAAAGACATGAAGAAGAGCAGAACATACCGCTGCAATTAACAAACTTTGAATCTGCGGATCAAACTTTTGCCGTGGCGGAAACTACAGATGCTGCAGTAAATTTTTTGCATCAAACTGTTGTTCCTGATTCTTCTTTTCTTCTTCAACTCTCTCCCTTATTCGTTGATGAGCCACTTGAAGCTGCAACAAGTGAAGATGATTCAACTGATAAAGAGGATCGCCTCATTCAAGGTGATCTTGGAAATGCTTAAGCAGAAGTGGATGTACGAGCACATGCTGCGGTATCAGATGAGCCAGCGGATACTAGAGCGGCGGGTGGTGTGCCCGTAAACACTATGGTAGAAACTGGACCTTCCATAGTTAACATTACAAGTGTGGATGTTGTTGATGCAGTGCAGTCAAATAAAGAGATCCCGTAAAAGAATAAGGGCAAAGGAATTGCGGAAGATTCAAATCTCTTGGCTAAAGAAGAAGAAGCCTTCTGTTGGTTCATTTCAAAGGAGCTTCTATCGGTCCCAAGTGATTCCTTACCAGTGGAAGCGGATAGTCCTTTGGTCTCACATTTGCGGGAGTGCATGCAGTCTGCACCGTATGACATGGTGAAATACGCCTGGCTAAGGGGCCAAGGTCAACCTGTCGATCCCACCTTCTTCATAAGTCAACCTTCTTCTCTTGCAGAGACAATTGCGCTCGCGGATGGAGAAGTATATTCTTTCCCGCAACAGGCTCTTCTCCAGGTATTCTTATTGTCTTATATCCTTTGGTTTCTCCTTATTTTTACTTTTATTTATAACTTTAATTCTGTAAAAAGCAGCTTGCGCGGGGTCAAAACGCCGCACATACAATGTACTTTTTTTTCAATGCACGGTCCACGATGATAGAGTCCATATTTAGGACTGTAGAAGATGAAGCTATGTGCTTGAAGCGGGAAAATGACGCGCTTCGTCAGCAATTGCTTGATCTTCAAAATCAAGGTTTTATACTTTTCCTCTCGTTACTTTTTCTTATTTTATTTTACTTGTTTCTGAATTACTTTATGGGATCAACGGGGAATTCAGAACTTATATCTAGGATGCGGCGTAGAAATACGCAGTTGAGAGATCATGTAGTGAGAGTTAACAATGAGAATGTGGAGACCAAGACAAGATTTAACGACCTTGTTGATAGCCATGATTTGGTCACACTGAAGTACGATGAATTAGAATCGAAACATCGGCTTTTATTTGGGGAGAAAATCCGTAAAAAAAAATGGAGTTTGATGCTACTTTATCGTGGA
This sequence comes from Papaver californicum, assembly GCA_023531435.1. NCBI lineage: Eukaryota > Viridiplantae > Streptophyta > Magnoliopsida > Ranunculales > Papaveraceae > Papaver > Papaver californicum. Next base: position 860,593 of record JAJJMC010015866.1, read on the forward strand.
CTGAAGATTGCGTTCTTGAGGCACGGGCATGATTTGATAGATTGGAAGAAGAGAACCGCAAACTTTGTGTAGAACGTCAGAATATCCTTGCAGGATTCTCCCGATCCGGATCGTATCACAATTGTCATCTTTTTTCCTACATAACTCAGCTCATTAAATACAGAGATAACTCAGCTTCAGAAGCTCATGCTAAAGGGAAAGCCCTTGCGGATGCTCAAGCTAGAATCCATAATTTATCTGATTCCGTTCTTTATCGTGAGAGTGACATTTTCCGTTTGCATAGAGAAGTAGAAAAGTGTACGTCTAAGTTGAATCAATTGCGGAATACTGAAGCAGAGTTTAATCAATGTCGCCAAAGTCTCCAACAACTCACTGTCAGTTATGATAAGCTTCCTGGAGAATATGTTTTCTTGATATCGCTAAAGATGCAATGGGTCTTTAATTAGTAGAGTTTGAATCCCTCGCAATGATTTTACCGCACATTTGAAGTTTAATATTATTCCCGCATTGATTAACCTGTTGCTTTTTGTTTCAGGTTTTGAAGAAAGGTTTAAAAAGGCAGCCACAAGAGCTGCCAAGGCTAAAGGGGAACTTGGTGCTGCAAATACTAGGATAGAAGAACTCAACAAGCAACTAGAGCTGGCTTCTATCAAGGCTAATGAAGCGCAAACTCAGCTAGAGCTTGCCTTTATCAAAGTTAATGAAGCGCACACTCATCTAAAGCTTTTATCCTCTAAAGTTAAAGGAGCTGAGGACAAGTTGATGCATGAAGCCCTGAAGAATTAAAGCCTTGTTCGGGATCAACAATGGCCCAACAATGTTTATTCCCAATTTTGCAAATGGCCAGGGGCTGAGCACGGAATTAAGTTCTGTTGCGGGAGCTTTGATTCTTTTCACATAGCGCTGACATTCTTCACATCTTTTTACCATATTTTCTGCATCTTTATGCATAAATGGCCAGTAATATCCTTACGTTTTTGCTTTTAATGCAAATGATCGTCTTCCACTATGATTTCCCGAATCTCCATAATGTATATCTTTGAAAATTACCTGTCCTTCTTCTTGTGATAAACATCGAAGTAACGGTCCCAAAGGATCTGCGGTACAGAATTTTATCCCGCAACTGATAATTCACAGATTTTGATTGCACATTCCTTGCCTTTTTAGTGTTTGCGGGAAAAATCCCATCTAGCAAGTATTGATGTATTGAAATCCTCCAATCTTCTCCGGATAATTTATTTTCTGATTTTTGTGGAAAATTTGTATCATCTTTAACAGCTGCATCTTCAATATCTTCCTTAACTTCTTCCATGTTTTCGACTGCCCACAACTTAATTGACGGTTCATAAATGCGCCCAATTTTGACTGCTGATGTATTCTAATGTTTTATCATTGAAGAAATAAATGCTAATGCATCGGCATGACGATACTTATCTATGGATAAATGTCGAAAGATTATATTTGGAATTTGAGACGTCAACTTTTGCACCAGATTCTTGTATTGTATCAAATCTTCATCAAGCGCTTGATATTTTAATTTAACCTGCCGAATTATCAATTGTGAATCACTTGTGAGTCGCACATCGCATATTCCCAATTCAATGATGAGCCGAAGAGCATGAACCACAACCTCATACTCCACTATGTTATTGGTATGTTCGCTGAACTCAAGTCGGAACACATGTACCATTCGGTCTCCTGTAGGAGTTGTAATCACAATTCCAATTCCTGCACCTTCTTTATTTCGTTCCCCATCAAAAAATACTTCCCCTATGTGGGAATTTACAGAAACTAGAATATCTTGGAAATCATCATCTTCTATTCCGGGCAAACCTTGGATTTCAAAATCATCATCTAATGGTAAATCCGCAAGGAAATCTGCCAGGACTTGCGAATTTTGTGCAGTTTGTATTTCAAATAAGATGTAGAACTGTTCCAGTTGTGCATTCCATTTTGCTATTCTTCCTACTTTTCCCACACTCTTCAGTACAGACTCTAGCGGAGCTTTGCTTGGTACCCGTACATAATATGTCGGAAAATACGTGCGTAATTTCTGGGTAGCAAAAACCAGTGCTAAAATTAATTGTTAAATTTTGGTATAGTTTCTTTCTGCAAGGTTAAGAGTTTTGCTGATGTAATACACTGGTTTTTTTACTTTGTCATTTGTTCGTACCAATACCGCACTTACAACATCTTCTGTTGCGGCTATGTACAAGGCGAGCACTTCTTCAGGTTCTGGCTTTTGTAGTGCAGGTAATGTGGCGATATAAGCTTTAATATTTTGGAAGGCTTGCTCACAATTCTCGTTCCATACAAATTTATTTTTCTTTTTTAAGGTGTCAAAAAAGGGATTACATTTGTCCGATGATCTAGCAATGAATCTGCTGAGTGCGGCCAAACAACCATTTAGTTTTTGTACTTCTTTAATGTTCCTTGGAGATGGCATATCAAAAATTGCCTGAATTTTTGCCGGATCAACTTCAATCCCTGTTTTGGTAACCAAATACCCCAAAAATTTTCCAGATGTATCCCCAAAAATGCATTTATCTGGATTGACTTTCATTCTGAATTTCTGTAAAGCCTCAAATATTTCTCTCAAGTCTTGTAAATGATCGTTTGAAAGTTTACTCTTTATCAACATGTCATCTACATAGACTTCAAGGGTGCGGCCTATCCATGGTTTAAAAATTGCGTCTACCAACCGCTGAAATGTTGCTCATGCATTTCTTAGCCCAAATGACATTCTGGTGTAGCAGTATAAACCGTGTGGAGTGAAAAATACAGTATGTTCTTGATATTCTTCAGCTAGAGCAATCTGATTATACCCTGGATGCCCGTCCATGCAGGATAAAGCTTCATGTCCTTCAACAGCGTCCACCAACTGATCAATGCTGGGAAGCGGATAACTATCCTTTGGGCATGCCTTGTTTAAGTTGGTGAAGTCTATGCAAATTCTTACTCCCCCATTCTTTTTTGGTACAACCACCATGTTTGAAATCCAAGTTGGGTATCGCACCTCTCGAATAAACCCTATATCCATGAGCTTTTTTAACTCCTTTTCAACTAACAAATGATATTCGGGTGCTACTTTACGTATGCGTTGCCGAAAAGGTATAACCCGGATGTATATGCAACTAATGCCGAACAATGGTTGGATCGATGCCTGGCATGTCCTCTATCTTCCATGCAAAAATATCCATATAATCTCTAAGTAGATTGACCAAATCATATTCCCTTTCTGCTTCCATCGGTGTTCCGATCTTAATCATTCTTGGGAATCTTTTGTTCCTATGTCGATATTTAGTTTCTTCAATTGCTGTAAAAGTAGATTTTGGAGCTCCTAAAAATATGGGAGTCCCCTTTAATTGCTATGTTGGAAGACTACTCTCATCAACTTTCGGAATGCTTTCCTCCATCGAAGTACTTTTATTTGTCTCTTTTTCTACCTCACTTCCCGCTTTCTTAATCAAATATTGGCTTAGGGATTCTTCTTTAGCCTTCATCTTTCGTTCCTTTTTCTTATTTTGTTTCTGCTGTACCCATTCTCCATTCAAGCGGATTTCTGCAAGAATACAAGATTTTGCTACATTCTAATCTCCTTATATCTCCATCTCCCCTTGCGGCGTCGGGAATCGCAAGTATTGGTGATATGTTGAAGTTACCCCTTTCAACTGATGCCATTGTCTACCAATGATGGCGTTATATGGAGATGGAGCCTCCACTACATTGAATTTAGTCAGAATACTGATCGGTCCAGCCGTAACATCAAGTAAAATTTCCCCTTTTGGTTTTGAGGCTATCACATTAAACCCATAGATTGTGTAGCAAGATGGTGTAATGATTGACCCGATTCAGAATAGGAAATCACATTAATAGTTTGATCATTTTGTGGAATATTTACTCTTTTTCCTATATTGTGCCTTGGTGGAGGATCGGGAAAATAAATAAAGTCTTTGAGATCCCCCATATCAATCAATTTTTGAACTAGCATCTTCAAATTTCTGCATCATCTTGTGCAGTGGCCCTGATAGCAATGAAATTCACAATACTCCTTCGAATTCAGTATGTGTGAAGGCTGCTTTCCTTTTGTCCATGGTCAATGAAAATATTGCCTGTTCTTGATTGCATTTAGAATTTGTGGGTAAGGGGTGTGAGTTTAGTGAAAACTTGCTCCTCAAATTGGCGGATAAATCTTCTTCCACCATCTGTCTTACCTCGTTTTGATTTAATGTCAGGATTTTCTCCCGCAACCCTCTTTCCGGAACTTGTTGATGGTTCTACAACATTTTCCCTGTTGGTATCCCTTTGATGCTGGGATATTATCTCGGATGGTGCTTTTGAATATCCTGCAATCTTGCACATTTTTCAATAATATTCCTGAGGTCCCCTTCGGTTTTCGGATTTTTATCATGAATATCAACAAAGAGTGTGCTTTCTTGGTTGGCTATCCCCCATTTGTAGCAGTTAATAGCAATTTTCTGGAATCATATCGCCTACTGCTTGACAGATCGTCTGTCATCGATCCGTATAGTCTCGGATGGTCTCCTCTGTCCAAGATTCCAGGGAAAATAACTTGTCCATCCCTGCGTCTGCGGGTTTATTATACATATATGTCTCTAGGAATTTGCCGGTCAATTGTGCGTAAGAATGCACTGATCCTTCCGGAAGATTACCATACCACGTTATAGCTGTCCCTTTCAAGCTTGACGCAAAATACCGACACATAACTACATCATCTCGTTCTCATCGGGCCATGATGCGGTTGTAGTATTTCAGGTAATTCGTTGGATCCTTTGTCCCATCATAGCATTCGAAGATGGGAAGATTGCACTTATACGGTATTGATGCATATGCAAGGTGTGGTGCCAACGGTGTTCTTCTGGCTTCTTTTATCACTTCTTCAAGTCGTCCTCCTTCTTTATTTTTCAAAATTTTGATTTCTTCTCGCATTTGTTCCATGTCCTCACAATATTTTTGCCATCTGTTGTTTTGCAACTCTGAATCATCAAAATCTAATATATCAGGTTCATACCGCTGACGTGCGGGTTCTACTACCATCACTCTTTGATCTTTATTGACTTTTGCTTTTCTTCTTGCGGGTATATTGGAGCTTTCTTCTTGCCCCTGTATTCTAGTTATAGATGGTTCCGCATCATGCTGGGCTTTTTGTTTGAGCATTTGGTTTTCTTGGGTCAAAAGTGTAATTTTTTACGCACAAGTCTGTTGTACCTTGCGCATCTCATTCATTTCTTCCATTAATTGATGAATAGGGTCAACGCTATTTTGAAATATTTCTTCACATGATTGATTAGCTGTCTGATTTACAGGATTGTTTATTTGATCATTCATGGGTTGTGGCCCTTGTGATTCTTCCACCATTTCCCTTTCTTGAGGAATCTATATTGCCTTACTCCCTAAATTCCTTATATTAACATATTGATCTTGCATGGTTCTATTTGTCACTGTTTCCATTTATGTAATCCCTTTTGAGATATTGTAATTTCTTCTTGGCTCAGTCTTATGTTGTTGTAGGAGTTTCTTTATCAATATTCTAAAAGAGTTCAGATAATAAGTTATGTGTTTCAAAAGATTTTAACATTCGTAATAAGTATATAAGGCATTTTGATTGATAGAAAATATCTAATCAATAGCAAGTTCGGAAATTCAATTTAAAACTTATTTCACTGTTTTAATAAGAATCAAAAATTAGTGAAGCGTAAAAATCAAAAACTAGATAGACGTAACATAATTTTTGGTGAGAATTTATGAGCTAAATTTTCAAATCCATGGTTAAAAGAATAACTTGGGTAATTCAACATATATGAGAAGTATGAAATAAATAAATATTGTATATGAACATAATAACCAAATCTATATAAACACCAACTGATTAATTCAGAATAAAACTATATGTAAAGTTTTTACAATATCACTTTGAATCATTGTATTTTTAAGGAAAAAAGTTTTCTAATATAACAAGATTCAAGAATTTAAAGATGAGAATTTGGACAGGTAGAATAAATTCTTTACTCCTCCCTGTTTCTAGCGCCAAATTGTGATTACCAAAAATCTTGCATCTTTGGATCACAACCAATAAAATTTGAAACATAGTAAAGTTTGATATCTTATCATAAAATCAACTCATATTATCAATTAGAAGGTGATAATTAGTCTGAACAATAAATGAATTGACTCAAGTATTTAACGTGGTTCGACAATCAAATTGTCTACATCCACGGGTGATAAAGATTTGTATCATTTTTATTATTCATCATCATAAGTTACAAAAGAATGATATTCTATAAAATTATAATCATGTTAATCGAGGAGCAAGTGAACTAAAAATTTACACAAGCCCCATACCTAAACTCTTGCTCTGATTCTATGTCTTATGTCCAATTTTTCTCCAGATTTTCCAGTCCTTCTTTCTGTTTATGAGCTTGGTATTTATAGCCAATTTGATGGGTCCCTCCAATTTACCTTTCCACCTATTTGTTCTTATCCATTCTTTGGAACGAAGTGTAATCCCGCAAGACTTATTTTTATTTTCCGCAAGGTTTGATCATGCTTCCCGCAGGACTTAGCATGCGCATTGCTCATTTACCTTAATTTCTCAGTTGATATCCCGCAACCCTTTTGCGGATTTGTATTCATTTTGTTGTTTTTGGATTTGGATGAACGTTGTGGTCCTATTAGAATCATAGCATGTCTGACACATGGTTCTTGAAAGTGGCTTGTCATGCTTTAGTTCTTTTTTTTCTGCAGCCTATAAAGATGATACATGTCTCTCATGCACCAATGCTCATCATTTTCCTTTACTGTGTCAGGCTTTCCCGCAACTTGGGTATCAGTTAGACAGCAAGGCTATCTGTTTCGAACAGTGTGTCTTGTTTCACGCAACCCACGTGTCAATCATGCAACGATGCTGTCAGGTTCAAATCTTATCGAATTTTCAGATGTCTGTTCAAGACTTCTCAACGGGTTTTGTTTCAGTGTTTCTCGTCCCATCTTAACTCGTTACTTCTCCAATAGTTTTTGAACATGTGTAGTTTGGAATTTATTCCCTCACATAGTGTCTAGGGAAGAAATTTTTTCTAGAAAATAGTTTTGTGTCATGAAACCTCTGAACACAAAGCATTCAAGATTCAGAGCAGATAACTTGGTAATGCTAGCCACAGTACAATCTGCCAACCTGACAGATCTAGGAGTGTCTGTTAATGCAAAAGTATGAAGGCTGAGAGAATCAATAACTAAATTCTGTTGATTGTTGGTTTGTATATTACACTTAAATATGTGTAACTGTTCGAGAAGTGGACAACTTAAAATGAGATTTTCTAATTCTACCACGGAGATAGATAGTTGAACAAGTACCAATGCTTTAAGCTGAGGTAAACACATTGATTTTGGTAGAATAATTTTTCTATATTCGGCTAGGCCACCGCTTATAAGTGAAAGTTTTCATAAAGATTTACAATTAAGGAGTCGATGAGGAAGCTCAAATGCCTCATAATAATCACCAATTTCTAGACGAAGCTCTTGGACATTACGTTTTACAGCCATAAGCATCCATTTGGTAACATTTCTTACCACTGTATCCTTATACGCAGAGTCATGTCAATGCAGATTAAGTGTCTGAATATCAGAGTCATCCCTAAATATCAACACCATGTCAACAAAATTTATGGACCTATCTGCTCGTTTCTCATAATCTTTTTCAGGAATATCTGTGCCTCTTTCGAATGTGTGCTTACTAATGATCAGAAAGGGAAAAGATATCAAACATCCTTCCATCTTTAGACAAAACACTAGTTTGGACTGCATATATCACATCAATGAATGAGAGGATGTGATGAATTAGGTTATTTGGTAACCTACCGATTCTACCTTCTTTCTTCTTTAAATTTTTTAGAAGCGAGTAACTTTCTTTTTCCCATTGTTATATAATCTGGTAGCCTAGACCGAATTCATGATGACCTTAACAAAACCTCAACTTTTGCTCTATAAAATCCTAAATAGATGGAAAGAAGTACCTGAGGTTATCAAGTCCGGAACATCCTGTTAATGGTGGAAAGCGAATAAATATCGACCAAAGGAGTGCACGGACATGCCTAAATACTTCCTGTAACCGTGTCCGACACGGATACGGCTCCGACACGGATACGGCTCCGACACTGATCGCCAAGTTGTTGATATGCCATGTGCATGTCCCTTGATTTCTGGTGTTTTGACACGCCTGGATACGGTTTGACATGCAAGGTAGGATCGATAGTTTAATAAAAATCTACGAATGTAAGATCTTTTTTGTTTGGTATAATTATAGAAATGCCCCAATTTTGGGGGGTCATTATACATTTCTGCCCCCAGAATTAATAGAAATGCCCCATTTTATTAGATTTTCGGTTAACTTTGAGCATGGAGTTCGCATGTGCAAAAGATGACCAAAATACCCCTCTATAATTAGTACTTATAATATTTTTTGAAAATATCTTTTTTTATACTTTTATAATATTTTTTTTATACATTTATAATATTTTTTTTTGTACATTTATAAAAAAAATATTATAAATGTATAATTTTTTTATAAAAGTATAAAAAAAAATATTTTTTAAAAATATTATATTAATTATAGAGGGGTATTTTGGTCATTTTTTGCACATACGAACTCGCACTTCAAAGTTAACAGAAAAATTAACGGAATGAGACATTCTATTAATTCTAAAAACTCGGGACAGAAGTATATAATGACCCCTTAAAATTGGGGCATTTCTATAATTATCCCTTTTTGTTTTAGAAAAGAAAAAACACACAGCAGAGAACAAACAAAAAAACCCCTAGAACTATCGGTGCTGCGGCTCTTCAAATCAAAACAGGTTATATTTCCTTACTTTTGTGATTTCTCCACTACAAGCTTTAAACTTTTAAGGTTTTAGATCATTTTATAATACTGTAGGTTCACATTAGTAGTTTAGTACTACTAGTATAATAGTACGTACACAGCTATATATTCATCGGTTGTTTAACTTGTTTTTAATTAGAATAGCGAAGTTTCTTATACAGGTGACATCAAGTCTGATGGCTTTTAGCCTTTTCTAGTTTTACACTGGAATTCATCAACGCGTACTTCTCATTAGCGCGACTCATATCAATTGTACTGTATTTGTTTTGGGGCGTACTATTTTAATAGGAAAATGATGATGAGCGTCCTCTTTGACATAAAGAAGTAAGGCTGAAGGAGGAGGAGGAAACATATCATTCACATGTTATTATTGTAATGAAACCTATAAAGGGTCATATTCGAGAGTGAAGGCGCATCTACTATTGATACCAAACGAAGGAATAAGGAGATGCAGTAAAGTTACTTCAGAGCTCCAGGCCGAGATGAGGAAATTGGTCAATGATGCTGAAACAAGAGCTAGGGCTTCCAGACCCAAACAAGTTTCTCTACCAAATTCAGGGAGTAATGCGGTCACAGACTTTTCATGTTCGATTTCATCTGATTCGCACTCCAAGAAAAGGAAGTGGTGGAATACTTGAGAATGCGGATCTTTCGCTTGATGAACCGGAAGTAGAGAGTGTAACATTCAATGATCCATCCACATAAGTTGATGAAGATGTGTTCCTCGACGACAATTAAGTAAGAAATTTGGGAGATTTTTTTACTTTTTATATGAGTTTTTTCTCTCCATGTTTATTATTTTACTTAAATTTATTATTTATTATTAGAAAGATGTTTTATGTTATGAAATTTTAGATATTTATTAAACGTGTCCCTATAACATGTTTTTTTTTAAATTGAAATGTCGTCCTAACCGTATCACGTGTCCGTGTTTGTGCATTCTTGTCTTGGGCAGAAACGAGAGACAAATTGAAGTGGAACCTAAATAACCTGGCGTTTTTGAGGGCTATTCAGAACTAATTTGGGGTTACTATTTTAAACCCATCCAATATAAGTGGTTATGGGATAGCCTAATGGTATGTAAAAATACTTACATACCCTCTAAGTAATCAAACAAATACTTTTAACCCTTTCACTAGTAAAAGTTTAAAAACCTAAACCTAAACATTTATCATTTCTATTCCAACCGATTGAGCCTGTTTTCTCTTCTTCTTCTCTTGTTTTCAAACTACCGATTGTGGCTAAATCATTTCATCGTAAACCGATTAATCGTAAACCAATTCATCGTCGTAATTACAATCAAAAGATGGCTCGAAAAAAGCAAACCACCCGTCAACCTGATAATACTAATTGGCCGAATTTTGCCGAGAGAATAAGAAATAGAGAGATTGTTGAAGAACATAATGAGGAATATGAAGAACACGAAGATGATGATCTAGATACGGAGACTGATTCCGACAATCAGCCTCTCCAGCACTATGTAAGGGCTCCAATAAGGTAAGGGTTTACCATTATTTGTGTTTATTATGCTTCAATCGAATGAAATCGTCAATAGAATATCAAGGGTTTTAGGTTATATGTCATAATCAGTAGTTTCGTGTTTGTATTTAACTACCGATTATGTTAGTGTTCTTCATTCCTCATGAACGTCGACCATAATAGTAGTTATATTTAGTCATTAACTACCGATTATATTCCTGGACCAAAATTTAGGCATAATCGGTAGTTTCGTATAGGGTTAACTCCCGATTATGAAAGTTAGTGATTCCTCAAAACATACTACATAATCGGTAGTTATATTTAGACATTAACTACCGATTATATTCCTGGACCAAAATTTAGGCATAATTGGTAGTTTCGTATAGGGTTAAACTCCGATTATGAAAGTTAGTGATTCCTCAAAACATACTACATAATCAGTAGTTATATTTAGTTATTAACTACCGATTATAATCCTGAACTAAAATTTATGCATAATCGGCAGTTAATCTTTTTATGTAACTACCGATTGTATGTGTGTCCATAGCTTAGACTTTTCTGTTCCAATTTTTAAGCATACGGTAGATAATGTAGAACACGTGCTACCGATTATGCACAATCAGTAGATAATGTGGAGCCCGAGCTACCGATTATGCCCAATCGGTAGTTACTTTGTTTAATTTACTACCGATTATGTTGTGATTAAACGGTGTCTTCTTGCAAATAATTGTTCTTTATTTTGTTTTTTTAGGGAAAGGAGATCTAAGAAAACCCAAGATACAATTGTTTCGGGGCCTCGTCATGAAGGGGGTAAGAAAGTAACTGCTAGTGCAAGAAGAAAAAAGAGCGCTAGCGGAATTGTTATCACCGAAGGAACTCAACCAAGTGTTCCAAGAAGTAGAAACCAAGAAGAAGGAGAACCAAGTGCTTCACAAGATAGATACCAAGATGAAGGAGAACCAAGTGGTAGACAAGGAGAAGGACAAGGTACAGAGAAGCCAGTTAAGAAGAAAGGAGGACATCAAGTCCCCGCCTTTTTGAAGATAAAGGGTATTCAAGAAGGCCAAATCCCTGGGTTACCAAGAGATAGAGGAGATCTTTTATTTGGATACAAAGACTCTTGGGAGAAAGAAATTTATTCAACTGAGGTAATAATTATAAAATACCATTTTTAACTTATTATCTTTTATTCTAGAAGTGTTAACTGTTATTCTAATTATTTTATAATTCGTCGTGTATATTAGGACCATTCTCATGCGGTTCGTCTACTCAAACCTCAGAAGTGCCTTGGTTGGGATCGATCCACATCCGACGATGAGTTCAAACGGTGCTTTCCTTACAAAACCAGACAGTTCAGCATGGTTCAATTGATGAATATGTTCAAAGGAACAAAGGCTAAAGAAGAAATGAATTCAGAGTTTAGCGATGACGAAGTCAATGCTGCAGCCACTGCATATATTCTATGTGTTTTGGGATGTGTCATTTTCCCCAATGCTAGTGGCAACCGGGTCGACGCCGACCTTCTACAACTTTTGTATCCTCTCAACAAAGTTCGTGACTATTCGTGGGGCACCGCATGTCATGCGTTCTTGATGGAAGAGTTGAGAAAGGCATCGAGGGAATTAACTAGACAAATTACCAGAACGTGAGCCTACTACAGGTATTTTGGTGTTATTGGAAGTTATTTGTTTTTTAAGCACCTTCACTGCTTTCCAATACCATCTAGCCATTACCTTACTGCTATACCCTTTTATGTATAAGAACATTATAATTCACTGCATTAGGCAATTCTCCCTCAAACTAATTTAGATATCTTCCTTCAAATTCATACGAAATCTGATAAACATCACGACACCACTGGCAGATGATCAGAATTTAACCAAATCCTACTGTGTTTGTAAGCATATTGTATTTTTTAAATTAAAAATAAAAATAAAAATTGCACGTGGGTACATTACACCGATAGAGTCATCGATTACAAGTTGTCTTAAAAAAAATATCGACTACGTAGTTCTAATTATATCTCGCAAGTTCCATGGTGGCTTCTGTTAGTCGCACTATTTGTTAGTGCGTCTGCCATCTAGTTGGCCTCTCTATAGTTGTAATGGATTGTATGATTATATCTCGTAAGTTTCATGGTGTCTCGATCCAACAGGTGATGAAATGAATTATATTTTCGAGTTTGACTCTAAACTGACTTTTGTCTATTGTATATTTGTCCCAGTTATGTCTGCCATAAACATGGTCCATGTTTCTGCCGTTGATTTTTTTTTTTTTTGACGATAAAGAATTTGGTGCAGGTGAGTTTCAAGCTTAGGCGGCTAGTATCATCGTCTATTGACTTTATCATTGTACTACAGTGACATCGTCCTACAAACACGACTATTTCTAAATTAAAGGTTGTGTGATTGCTACAATCGTGGTAGTAGAGGAATTCCTGCAAAAAAACCTAGATACACCTAGACATAACTAACCTTAGTTATTGATTTGTTGAACATATCTAACATTTATTACCGATTTCCTTATTTAATTAGCTAACCTTGATTACTGATTTCGTGATTCAATTAGATTTTCCGGTGGGGAATTTTTTTTCTAGCCCAATCCTTTTTATATTAGAAACCCACCATTAAAATATACATCAAAACCCATAATTAATTATATTAAAAGTTGATTACAAAAATAACCTTTCTACTATAATTTCTGGAAATTAATTTAAAATCTATTTATTCAAAAATGGTTGGAGAAAACTATAAAAATATTTTTCCCCAAAATTACTCCTTATTTTGCTTGTTTTTAATTCACTCTCCTTAATTATCTCTTGTATTTTCTCAAAACATTTTCATAAAATCACTCTTCTCCCTTTTCAATACGGATTTTTTTTCTCTTTCTAGCTAGGTGAATTATTTTTCACAAAAAAATGTCTAAATCTTAATCTTAACTTTATAATGTAAATATTAAGGGTGAAAACATAATTTTTCGCTCTAAACAAATGTGAAAATAAAAAATTTCACTTAAAATAAAAGTGAACAAATGAAAATTCACTTGAAATAAAAGTGAAAAAATAAATTTCACTCGAAACTTAACTTTTTCATTCAAAAATACTATTGAAAAACACAATTTTCACATAAAAAATGGTGAAAGAAATGGACTTTTCACATTTTGTTCCATAATGAACCATGTTGTTATATATGTGATCCAATTTGTTACGATGAATGTTTTATTTGTTGTACATGCTTCACTAGGATATTAGATTTCAACACATCAGTCTTTGATCAAGCAATTGGAATATGTGGTCAAGCAATTGGAATATGTGGACGATGAAAGATTTATGGAGTCTTCCACTCATAATTAAAGGACTAAGTGTTATAACCTAAATATATGATACTTGGTTGTTTTCCTTATATCTTACACTTAAACTAGCAAACATTCAGTATACGTGACTTGGTTGATAATGGTTTTTTCTTTATTTTTGTTTATCACTGTGTATTTACACAAATCTAAATTTTATTTTAAAAAATAAGACATTCGATTAAGTGTTTGTAAAACTGCAGCAGTATAAAAGAAATAAAACACAGTGGACAACATCAGAGTGTATTAAGATGAAATTGGTTTACAATCTCACATTTATAAACTGACATACTCCAGTCTTTTTATAACATAGAAATAAATAGTTAATCGGCATTCCCACGAATTCAACAACTCCTAAAAGTTTGCTAACAAACCAATAACAGTAAACTCCTACAATTAAGCAACAACTAATAAACATGAAACTAGGAAAAGAAATGGTAAGCAAAATCCTAAATTGTAGCTAAGTTAAGTGATTGCATCAATAATTTTATCACTCCCCCTTGATGCAAATCCACCAAAACCTAAAGAAGACCTGAACTTTGAAAACTTTGGAAAAGAGAGAGCTTTCATAAACCCATCAGGCAACCTGGTCATTTGTAGGACAGTACTTTATCACAATTGAAAATTCTGCAACAACGTCTCAAATGAAATGATAACGAAGTTCAATATGCTTTGTTCAGTTGACCTTTGTTCCTTTAACTTGAACATGATGTAAGTCTTCCAATATTCGACGCATCCAAATTGCTTGACAAGTAGCTGCAGTTGCAGCAATGTATTCAGCTTCCGACGATGACAATGATATAGTAGCTTGTTTCTTTGAACTCCACGAGACAACCCATGAACCAAGACTAAAAAGAAGCCGCTAGTGCTTTTTCTATCATCAAAGAAACCATCCCAATCACTGTCAGTGAAACCAACCAGTTTGAAACCAGGTACAGACTTAAACGAGATTCCATAATCATTTTTTGCCCTAATAAAACGAAGAATTCTCTTAGCTGCTCCAAGATGATGAACAGAAGGACTATGCATAAACCTTGAAACCAAACTGACAGAATCGACAATATCAGGACGAGAGTGAGTTAAATACATCAAACCACTAATAACACTCCGATAATACCTCTCATTATCCTTTGTAGTACCGTCATTTATGCTTAGTTTTTCACTGACATTCATAGGAGTAGAAGAAGACTTACAAATTAGCATATTGAATTTGTGAAGTAAGTCCAAAGCATACTTTTCTTGAGAGACAAAAATACCTTCAGCAGTTTGTCGAATTTGAAGGCCAAAAAAGAAACTTAATAATCCCAAATATGACACCTTAAACTCATGCATCATACTGTCTCTAAATTCTTGAATAAGAGTATTAGACAAACCAGTATAAATAATATCATCAATATAAACACAAACAACAAGAATACCGCCATTTTCATCCACCTTTACATACAAAGTAGGCTCACTTTCGCTGCGAAAAAAAATATTTTTAGAAAATTAAGAATCAAGTCTACTATACCATGTTTTAGGGGCTTGCTTAAGTCCGTTAAGAGCTTTGTTAAGTTTATAGACTTTATCTTCCTGCCCGTCAACAAGAAAACCTTGGGGTTGTTCAATATAAACATCTTCTTCCAATGAACCACTAAGAAACACAGACTTAACATCAAATTGAAAAACATTCCACTTCTTTTGTGCTGCCAAAGCTAAAACAATTATAACAATTTCAAGTCTAGCAACAGGGGAAAAGTACCAAGATAATAAATACCATACTTTTGAACATACCCTTTTGCAACGAGCCTTGATTTGAACTTTTGCACACTTCCACCGGCATTGTGCTTCACTCTATAAACCCATTTGACGCCTATTACATCTTTTCCAGACGGTAAATCAACTAACTCCCAAGTATTGTTCTTCACAATTGAAGCAATCTCTTCTTTCATAGAATTCTTCCATTATTGACTTCCTTGTGCTTCCTCGAAGTTAATGGGTTCTGCATCCGAAAGAGCGAAAGTACAAGATTCATAATCATCGGATAAAGATCGTACCTTTAGAGGAGGAGAATCTAAATCCAGTTAGGACCAATACTGTTGCCATAAGTAGTTGAATCTGACGAAGTAGAACCACTAGACGATGATGAAGAAGGATACAGAGGAGGAAAAGGAATAAGTATTTGTTCTTCGTCTAAATCAGATGGTTCTTCAACAAAAGGAACATGCTGACTTTCTTCTTTTCGAACCCAAAAACTATTTTCATCAAACACATCAACTCGACGAATAATCAACTTCTTAGTTTCTGGATTATATAAGCGGTAAGCCTTTGATTCATCACAATAACCGACAATATATTTTTCACTCTTTTTGTCTAACTTTGTACGATCACTAGAATCAATGAAGGAATAATCTATAAAACCAAAAACTTTTAAGAAACTTACATTGGGTTTTCGATATCTGTCACCACTTTCGTAGGAGAAACTTTGAGAAGAAAAAACTGAAGTCGACACCGCTTCTGCCCAAAACCTGTTTAGAATATGTTTTTCTTTCAACATGCTTCTCGCCATCTCTACGATGGTTCTAGTCTTATGTTCAACCACTCCATTTTGCTACGGATTTTTCCTCACTGTTAACTTCCTATGAATACCATTTTGCTTGCAAAAAGAGTTAAATTCATTAGAACAAAACTATCCTCCCATATCAGTTCGAATAGTTTTAATAACAAAGCCACTTTGCTTTTATACATAAGCTTTAAACTCCATAAACTTACTGAGCGATTCAAAATTATAAGAAAGAAAATAGACCCAACTTATACGAGTAAAATCATATCTAAACAATAAGAAGTATCTACTATCATTCAACGAAGAAGTATTTGTAGGACCATAAACATCAGAATGAACTAATTATAAAGGTTTGGTAGCTCTCCAAGCTTTTCCAACCGGAAACGGCAAACAATGTTGTTTTCCATAAATACACCCTTCACAAACATCATCAACACAAACTATAGAAGGAAAACAGCAACCATATTTTTCTGATTTAACAATTTCAAACCATTAAAATGCAAATGCCCATAAAGTATATGCCAAAGCCGGGACTCATCAGAAATATTAGCAAATAAGGTTACATCATCAATGCTAGATAAAAGAAGAGGGAACATCTTATTTCAGTCATATGGATCTTGATAATAAATCTGCCATATCTTTCAATCACACACATACCTTCTTCGAATAACAAAGAATACCCTTTTCGAACCAATTTCCCAACACTAAGCAAGTTTTGAGCTAAACCAGGAATATAATAAAAATCATGCATTTGTTTTTCTATACTTGATTTAGTCTTGACTGCAATAATTCCTTTGCCCTCAACTTGAACATATTTGTTATTTCCAAGACGAACTTGCAATTTTACAGCTTTATTTATGTTGCGAATTTTTTTTTTCACATGTCATATGATTACTACAGCCACTATCGGCAAACCGTACATCAGTCTTACTTTCTTTGAGTTAACACAAGTAAGAAACAGGTTACCTTCCTCTTCCTTTTCTTCAGCAAGGTTTGCTTCTTCTTTGTCTTTCTTTTCCTAACAATAATTCTCATCATGACCATACTTTTTACAATAGTTGCACTGCCTCCACTTATAATTCTGATTTCCTTTTTCAAAGTCTGATCAAGTAGGTTCAGATCTACCATGTCCTCTTCCACGACTACGATAGCCATCTCTTCCTCGGCCTCTTCCTGCAGATTTTTGGTTAGAGGAACTTTCGCCATTTTTCTTCTTCTTTGAAACCTCCACCTTTGATTAAAAAGCATGTTCAATAGATTTATCCGTTGACCTTTTCATTCTTTCTTCATAAGCCAAAAGAGAACCCATTAGTTCATTAGTAGAATAAATGATTAAATCTTTAGACTATTCAATTGTATTTACAACATGATCAAACTTGGAAGGCAGACTCCTCAACACCTTCTCTACAACTTTTTGGTCTGTCATAACCTCACCATAAGTTTTCAACTGATTAACAATAGTTGAAACTCTAGAAAATAAATCTTGCACAGATTAGTTTCCTTTCATAAAGAGAGTTTTAAAATCTCTACATAGACTTTGACGTTTCACCACAACAACCTTATCACCACCATGAAATGCATTATTCAAGATTAACCAAGCATCTTTTGACTTGGTGCAGTTTGAAATCTTAGGAAAAATTGGGTTTGTGACAGCTTACTGCAAAGTTAATAAGGCTTTTGCATTTTTATCGAAGATCCCTCACTTCGTTTTGATTGCCTCTTATTCTCTCATCATTTGCATAACCATTCTCAACAAGTTCCCAAAGTTCTTGAGAAATAAAAAAAGTCTTCATCTTAATACTCCAAAACTCATAATTGTCACCAAAAAAAATAGGAATCAAGGATTGGAAGATATTGACAGTCTTACTACCCATCTTGAACACTTAACAGAAAAAAAATCTTCTTAAACAATAAAAAACACACCTTGATTCAATAAAGATAGATAACAGCAGCGGAAGTGATCTTCAACAAAAAACGCCTGATTCAAATCGAACCTTACTCTGAATGTCAATTTTGTTGGTAAAACTACAGAGGTATAAGAGAAATAAAACACAGTGGAGAAATCAGAGTGTATTAAGATAAAAATGGATTACAATCTCACACTTATAAACTGAAAGACTCCAGCCTTTTTATAGCATCGAAACAAATAGTTAGTGGACATTCCCACGACTTTAACAACTCCTAAAACTTGCTAACAAACCAATAACAGTAAACTCCTATAATTAAGCAATAATTAATAAACGTGAAAACTAGGAAAAGAAACAGTAAACAAAATCCTAACTTGTATCTAAGTTAAGTGACTGTATCAATAATTTTATCATTAAGATCCTAAAAAATCGAATCTAGTTTATCACCTTATTATAAGATAAGGAAGAATAATTTGACCGATTATGAATATATAGTTTTGAATAGGGATGCACATCGGGTCGGGTTTGGCCCCACCCGCACCCGACCCGCCAGTTGGCGGGTGACTGAAGTATTCACCCGCACCTAACCCGCCGTAGGACAGGTCGGGTCGGGTCTGACCCGCTATTTCGGCTGGTCGGGTGCGGGTGGGTACGGGTCACCCGCCCAGATTGATAAGTCACTGAGACAAGTCTTCAAACACATTGTGTGCATAATTTGACATAGAAAGAGATGAGCTTTGTTGGTTTGTCTGTAGTTATCACGTCTCCTTCCATGCATAATAAAAGGCTAACACATATTCAATCTAACCATTTATTTCATATTCACGGCATCAATTAATCGAAACCAAGTCCAATACTCATTCATTCTTGTTTCCGGTCACAGGACCACAAACCATCAATTCTTCTTCCTTTTTTAGCAGCGTCTTTATTGTTTTTCATTCTCGGCCAACCATATATCACAAACAAATTCAGGTCCAAGCAATAACCATCTTCTCGAGCTCAAGTCACCCTCTAATTCACAACATCAACTTCACTCTTCTTCTCCCTGTAATTCTCCATATTCTTGCAGCGACACTATCTTCTATTGTTAGTCCAATCTTCACTGCCAATAACCCATTGCTTGCTTTCTTGAACTGAATTCAACAGCAGATTTGAAACCACCTTTACTATCTCAACAACGAAACTCAATGGCATCTATTTTTTCTTTTCTCGTTGTAATTCTTCTCTGCTGCGTTTCTTGATGGCTTCTATGCTTCCTACAGAGACAACTCTAACCCATTCTCTAATTTTCCTGCTCTCTCTTCGTATCGACACAACCCCCAATCAATTCACAAAAACCCCCAAATCATATCATCAACAACAGACATCATAAATTGAAATCCCCAAATTTAGTTGGTGTTCTGATATTGTAAAATCAAATTGATTGTGAACCGCACCTTCAGTTCACCTCAGAAACCCTAACCACCATTTTCAATCCATCGTTATTGCTGAGTTCGATTTTATCTTCTCCCTGCACTCTCAGTTCTTCAACTCATTCTTATTCTCTTCCACAAACTCATCTGCTTCGTGAAACTCTCAAGAACTCCACTGATCTGCTTTCTTATTCGTTCTCCATTCTTGATATGAAGTTCTCGATTCCATTCCACCAACACCATCTGCTTCTATTCTATGATCCATACCATAATTCACATAAACAATTATGCACAGAAATTGGAAAAATAAAATAAATCAGAGAAGATCATAGAAATAAACAACATGCAATCAATGAATCAGTCAAATTAAAACTTAACCTAATCGAATAAAATCAAAAAAAATTGAAAAAACTTGTTTGGAAAGAGGACCAGAAGAAGAAAGTTCTTTTCTAACAAGATCACCAGTAACTATATGTTGGTCGTTTATCAAATCTACTTAACAAAGAGGAACCTGTTTGGAAAAAGGACCAGAAGAAGAAATTTCTTCTCTAACAAGATCACCAATAGCTATATGTTGGTCGTTGGAACATTAAGTAGATTTTCGGCGGGTTGGGCGGGTGGGTCGGGTGAGAGAAGGTGTCACCCGCACCCAACCCGCCATAAGGCGGGTGAAGAAAATTGTCACTCGCACCCGACTCGTTTCTTGGCGGGTCGGGTCAAAATTGGCGGGTGCGGGTTGGGTTGGCGGGTTGGGTCGGGTATGTGCAACCCTAGTTTTGAATACAGTTACTTTTGAAAAGAAACTGAACGTTTAAACCACTTATATGCCAAAATTAACTGGGCAATAAATTTTGTTTTTTTGTATTGTAAATAATACGAATTTGGCAAAGGTTATATTCGACACCTATAAAAAATAAAATATACAATCAATTTAAACATATTATTAAGTGTTCATTCTTATATTTTGGGCTACATATATGAACTATCTTAATAATGGGTTTATGAAAGAGAGAGGAACCATACTTGGGTTCCTCAAATATTTCTACTTTCCCGACATTTCTTAATCTCAATATTTCATAATAGTTCCTAGATTTTATCTTACATATCATCTTAATACACCTCTGAAATTGAACATAGCTATTAGCATTAGAACACAAGTAAAATCTATGATAAATTAGCTTATTCTAAATATGAGGTACGCATTCAATTGTGTAAATTTGTTTACAAAAATTTATTCAATCAACATGGTTTCTTTAATTAAAATTTTTTAAACGCATATGTAATAGCTAGAAATTTGTTTGTATTAATTACTTTTTTATACATAAGGAAAACAAATCAATAAAAATTCAAATATTTTTTTACTATAAAAAACAAGGTAAGAATGATAACGATTAAGAAAATTTCTAGCTAAACTTTAAATAATGTTAATTACATAGAGAAAATAAAAGCTAGAAATAAAAAAATATAATAAAAAATTATTAGGTGGATCGTGTCCCGCAATTGATCAAAATAAAAATTAAACAAATCTCGCATCTATCGAACGAAATAGGATGTCTGAACTAAATTTAATCAGAAGATTCGAAGACCGAATCAGAGTCATGTTCGTTATCACCTTCCTCATCAGATTTGCGTTCTTCTTCAGAACTTTCCTCCAAGTTCTCTACTTTGGAATTCTCTTCTGGGACTCCATCGGGATCTTCTTCCGAGTTTTCTTCAGACCTCATCATCTATGGGGTCAACAGAACCCATTGTCTTGTCATAATAGGCATCTTCATCCCATTCAGCTTCGAAATCGTCTTGAGCTAATTGATCATACCTTGTATTTGGAGAGAACGGATCAGGCTCGTGTCATATAGGCTCACAGTCATAAATATAGTCCTTTCCATCAGAATCAGAAGCCACACCATCAGCGTGGATGCCTCGCTCTTGTTGCTCGAATTGCTCGATTCTTGCATTCATTAGGGAATGTTGATCTTGTCGGTGAACCCGGAGTTCTTCATCTTCATTTTTCTTCCTTTTCAATTCCTCTTGGATCTCGAATTCTTCTTCATCATTAATCATGAATATAAAGTCAACATCATGATTACGCTACTCTCAAGTCATTAAGAGGCATACCCTGCACAAGCTTTGTAACTTTTCCCAAAAAGTTGTCCGTTTTGGGCTGAGTCTTATCGGGAGCAACCCTCTTTCATTCTTTTATTTCTACGATTTGTTTTCTAATTTGAGGAGTGATTGTTTTAAAAAAATGGTAAAATAGTTTGTTTGCTAAGACTTGCGAAAATTCGTTTTAGACCTAATTTTTAATTAAACTAGAAAATAAGTAAAAGATTTTAACAATATTGGAAAGAATTGGAACTCAGGATTCCACCAAAATCAATTCAGAATGATTTCTACAATAATTCTTTAACAATTATAGCTCTTTTATTAACTTTGTTTCTTTTCCAAAAGTAAATTTATAAAACATTAACTGTAAATCACAAGCATGGCGCATCAAAATCTCTTAAGTTCCAGCATACATCATCAAACAAAATCACAACTAATTAAGAAAAATCATAAATCAATGCAAAAGTCATTAAAAATCAAATATAGTTACCATTCATTTATGAAATATGGCTTCCTCCATTGTTCCAGTGGTTGGGTTTAGCTCATCATGCTCAAAACACCCTCAAAAGATTGGTACATAGCTCAAAAAGTGTTTGAAAGATGGAAAAGTAATAATACAGATGGTTTGCAATGGCGTAAGTGCGTTGCAGACCACTGTTTTCACTATTACAAAAGAATAGTATTTTCAGAGAAGATAAACGTTGCAGATGCTAAGATATCTGTTGCAAATGGGTTGAAGAAACCATTACAGGTGAAGATAAACGTCACAAAGACGAAGATAAACGTTGTTGTTTAGTTGAAGAAATCGTTGCCTTTTCTCTGTTCTTCACTAGCAACATCAACACTTTCTTGTCTCTGTTGATTATGACTCAAATAACTCTCCAAAACCGAATCAAACTCGTGTAAATCCAAATCAGGGAGTAAACTCTTTTCTGACTGTGACACGAATTTCCACCCATTTTCCCGGCTTTAAATTCTTATAATTTTACGTGTATTAGTCTTGTTTTCATGTGGTGATGTCCAACAACTCTTTAAATTCCATAAAAATCGATTTCAACTCAAATCAGGAACTCTCCACGTAAAGAAAATATTTTCTGCCTTTTCTCATTTTCAAACGAAGGGGAAGGGGTGCCCCTATCCAACAGTGGGATGCCTTTATCAGAACTCATGGTTGCCTTTATCAATTTTCCGTGTGCCTTTAGTAATTTTTCTCGGGGGGTGCTTTTATCACTTTTTGAGCCAATTTTTTCACAAATGTTTATTTCCCAATAATACCTACAAACACATAAAATGACACAATAAATACAAAATTGAGCACTAACAATATAGATAATTGAAAACAAATTAGACACAAAAATGTGTCTATCAAGGAGTCAAAATCATAATTCCGATTGGAAGTTGTCATGATCTATCCAAGACATGAACAATGAGATAATGGTTACAACACCAACAAGCAAAACAAGTACACGCAAAGAAAAAGAATTACCATGAACTAAAACTTACTTGATGAGACTGCTATGGTTGAAGATTATTTGTTTTTATTTGATTAAGTAGATATTTGCTTCAAGATAAATATAGCCATAGGCATTCATATACTTTCCTTCATGGTATTGAATGGTAGTGGGTGCATGGAAAGCTTCACTACGTGTGATCCCTACAACTCAGAGTGTCTTGCTAGGGATGATGTTGACTGTGGTGCCTGCATCGATTAAGGTTCTTCCAAACTCAGTGCCCTTGAGGCTAGCGGCAGTGAGAATTCCCCATTTAAACTTTTCTCCGTCTTTTCCCGTTTGTGCAGGTTCAGTATGTGTTTTTCCTTCATTAAGTGGAGGTATTCTCCTGCCATATACTATGTGATTAAGAGTAGTGAATAGTTCTTTGTCTTGCACCTATGAAAGGTAGAGAAGGTCACACACACGCTCCATCAGGGATTGAACCACTTGATTGGTGGGATCTTCAGACATAGTAAAATTCCTGATAGGGAGAGGGTTCCTATGTACACCTTCAGTCCTCAAGTCTAATTCTCCAGACTTAATCTTCTTTTTGAATATCTGTTTCAAGACATTGGAATCACTTGTAGGGTGATTAACAAATCTTTGGAAGCGACATTACTTAGGATATGCCATTTCCTGCTCTGATGGTGGACGTCGGATGTGAGGTAGGTTGATTGCACCATCTTGAATCCAGATTTCCAAAAGCTCGATCACTTCTTCAATTGGAAAAAGGAAATATGTGACTACTTGATAAGTGCATAATTTACATATTTTAAGTACCATTTTCTTACACTTATTTTTTAGATTTCATGTGAATTACTTTGTATTATTATTATTTTTGTGTATTATGTCTTTTGTAGGTTATATCTCTAAAAGAAGTGAAAATAGAGTGCTTTAAAGGAAGAACTTCCAAAGTCCCAGTTGAGCTCTGTCAACTCCAGAATTTCTACCAACCATGTCAAAGAAAACGAGAAACGAAGCCAATGGCGAAAGAATGAAGTCATTCCGACTTCGTATGAGAAAATCATGAGCATTTGAAGCGAGTCAAGGTTGCAAAATTTCTGAACGCACAGAATTACTGAAGGCACCCTCGTTTTTACTAAGGGATGCCACTTACTTGAATAATATTAACATCACTCTCTATTACGATAAGGGACACCTTCTTCTTCTTTCTTATTTCGAACATAAAACTCAGGTTGAGTTTTATCCTGTTGATTTCCCTGGGACAGTTAATGGATATGATTTAAAGAGATGTTACTCGTGATGATTGGCAGAGAAGATCGGGAGATGGAGTCAATGTTGCAGGGAGTATTACAATGGCTGTCGATGATGGGTGCTGATAAAAGTTGTACGTCTTTGTTTTAGGGTGAAAACAAATATATGGTAGGATCGTACTTTCAAGTAGGTTCGAGAGATCAAAATTGAACATGACGAGCCTAAACCAATAAATGGTTGTTCACGTCCTTCTTGAATCACAAAGGTGGAGAAGATTGGGTAGGTCTTAGGGGAGGGAAGAAAAGAATTTTGAGAAGATATCAATGCGACTGTATTTGAAGAAGAAAATGGATTCTCCGAGAGGAATCGCTAATTCCGTAGGTTCTTGTTTCTCCAGACTGAACATCTTGTCTGTTCTTGTTTCAAGTAGATGAGAATCATCTATTTTTAGTTCAATGGAGATACACTGATTTCTTGTAAGTCGTGGAAGTTAGGAAGAGATGGAGATGTGACGATTATGGAGATTGTAGTGGGGTGGTGCCCGGAAAGTAGGGAAGACCTGTCTGACCACTACTCCCCATTCTCTCAACTGCTCTGTAACCGCTTACTTCTTGTTACCTTCTTGTTCGTGGAGGTGGTGCCACCATCCACGATTATCGTAAACCGCCAGACCAATACCCCAATGAGAATCCCCCTATTTATTGTATTTGATACCTCATGGAAATAGTGGAGTCATAAGCCACTATTATTTTGATTAAGTCAAGTCAAGTCAAATGATTTGCTAAGTCAGTGAGGCAAGTTGCACGACTCAGTAGGTTGACAATTGATGTTGTTTTTCAATAGTGGTAAAAGATTCAATACTCAGACTTATAAAAATTTGATTTTTAAACCTAATTTTTAAAACTAAAAATAAAGAAGATTAAAATAAAATTGATTTCAAATTATGGGAAGGACTGAGACTAAGGATTCCACCATTAGCCAATTTTTCAAGTGATAAAAATCTTGCAACTCATATATTCAATTTATTCAAAATATTGCCAAAGTTAGATTTTCAAAATAATAGTTGTAAATCGAAAGCATGAGAAATCAAAAGCTCTAAACTCAGCATGATCCATCAAAAGAAAACACAACTAATTGATAAAAACCATTTTTTTCCGAATTTAATTCAAAGCAAATAATAGTAAAAGAATTGCATAAAATAAGAATTACCACTTTATTATTGGAAAAATGGCTTCATCCGTCGCCCCAGTGATGGTGATTAGCTCATCATGTTGAAAACACTCTCAAAATAATTTTTCATAGCTCAAAAAGTGTTTACAATGAAGAAATAAAAAGAACACAAAATATTTGATACGGATATAAGCGTTACAGACTGTGTTCTCTGTGCGGCTAAAGAGAAAATAAGACGACAACAATGAAGTACGGACTTTGTGCGCTTCAGAAATATGAAAGAATAAGCAACATGTTCAGCGACAGTTTTATGAAGCCTTATGTTCTTTGTTTTCTTCTTCACCAGCAGAAAGCTTTTTCTCCTGAAATTTTTCTCCCATCTATGCCTTCATTTTTCTTCGGTTTCTTCCCTATTTATAGGCTTAGATAACCCTAAGTAGCCTTTCTAAATCGATAACAACACCAAGAACAATCTAAATCCAACTCCAATTCTGTGTTATTCCAAAACAGAATACAACTCTTCTTTTTTCGGCGTGAATCACTTCTGCAGCCTTTTTCCGGGTGAAACACTTCTTCTGACGTGTATTGATCATGTCTTGGTTGTTTCTTCACTTGGGTAACTCATAATTACCCCAAAATCCCTTAAAAATTGATTCCAAACCAACACAGAAAAACTGCCTCACGTAACCAAAATTTCCTACTATTTTTGAATTTTGAATTTGAATGAAGGGTGCCCCCAATCCATCTGGCGGGTGCCTTTATCAATTTTGTCGGGTGCCTTTAGTAATTTTCTGGGTTCCTTTAACAACTTTTTGATCCGATTTTTCACAAATATTTATTTCTCAAAAATACCTACAAAGACATAAAAACCCATAATAAGTACAAAATCGAACACTATCACAATAGATAATCGAGCACAATTTAGACACAAAAATATGTCTATCAAATACCCCCAAACTTTCTATTTGCTAGTCCTCGAAGAAAATCTAATCTAGAAATAAAATCCTAACTCACTTTCGCAGGAATCGCGACTACATTTAGCATATGTAATAAGCCTTTAAACCCCTAGGTGACCCTAGTGGACGAGTTTTGTCTCGTGAAGGTTTATAAGAAGTATACCCAAAAAACCTTTACTCCAAATTCTAGCTACTCGTGAACGATTGAGGATAAAAACTAAACAAGCTATTTAGTTGGCATACTAAATTCTTTGGTTATGGGAATCATTACCCTGTATGAGTCCAATTGTTGTACACGAGTTTTTACTCAGCGTACTAAAATTCATATATAAGCAAACGAAGCTCTTCTTAGATAGTTGTTCAACCACGATACTCATAATCTATCAAAGTTCAATCACATTAAAAGATTTAAAAGATGGATGTGGAAAAAGTGAAGTTTGCGCGTGTTGACTAAGGTGAACGGTGTTTCCAATATATGTCTGAAGGTTAGTACCAGGATGAATCCTAATGGATTGAGATATGCCCTTACTTGTCTTAATCATTATACTAATATCGATTCAATTGGTATATACAAGGGTCCCAGTGATCGATTTATTGAAAATAAAACAATAATAAATGTATTGACAACATGATTGGATCAAATTGAATCCAAGCGCATGGTCCTTATTAGCATCTTAAATGATAGTTCTCATGGATCCTGCTTTCCACGCTTGCTTAGGCGACGGAGATAGGGAGAACACACACATATTGCTATCAAAGTGTCAATACTCGATTTTTTTTTGGTCCGAATAACAGTCTAATAATCTCAAACACTGTACTCCATTCTGGTGGCGATAACAATTCGATATTGGTGACCCACCAAATCACTTAGAGAAACACAAAATTACAAAAATAAAAATAGAAGGTGATATGGTCGAGATAAAATCCAAGATATAGTGACAAATATCATGTTATTTCTAACACCTAAACTCTGTCCTTTTATGAATAGACCATTTAGCTTGGCACACTAATTCCTATAGAAAAAGAGCTAAGTTTCCATCTACCTAGAATGGTTAGTGTCATCCTGAATTGTTCACAAGTTTCTAGAAATTGTTACCAATCGAAGGAAAGGAGTTAAAAAAGATATTACCGTGTCGCATGAGCATGGGTTGCCTCCCAAGAAGTGCTAAGTTTAAAATCTTCAGCCAAACTAAGAAATAATTAGTCACCTCAGAAAATCATATAGCAATAGTTGGAACAACTGTGGGTCATCTGAATCAAAAATGCTATCCAAATAGAAAGAAACTGCAGCAGGCCAAGAAAATGAACAAACCGAGCACACCCTTATCTAGTTTTCTGTTTAAGACAATTACATGTAGTTGTGGTTCAGGTTCAGGCTCTATAAAAGGGTCCAAATAAAATATTTTCATGGGCTGGATTTCCTCATAGGCAGTATCAAAAGAATCAGGTTGTAGAGTCTGGAATAACTCAACTAAAAACTTAGAAGCACATAATAATAACCTGAATAATTATGGATCCTCAAAGTCAATAATATTTGACTCACACAATTGACTACTATGAAGGTGGTCATTCTTAAACAAATGTGTCGATTCTAGTTTCCTAAAGTAATTACGCTTAGTCTTAAAACTTAATAACTGACACATTTGAAATTCATACGTTCCCACATATGGAAGAAAATATTTTGGTCGGAAAACAAAGTCAATTTTGGTATTATCGCCTAGGTAAACCACATCGACCATAGGATGGGTTTCTAACAACTGAGCTTCTTTCTGGACATCAACAAGCTCAGGAAATATAGTTTGAAGATGATCTTGTAAAATGGTAGATGTGCAAATGTCAAGTCCCAAGTTAGGGACTTTAAGTAGGGATACTTGAAAATCACAAGAATCATTGGTACCCCCAAACTTAGGGTAGATATAACTCTCAGATGGACTAAAAACTATTGGTTGGATTCTAGAGTCCTTAAGGTCAGAACTAAACTCAGCTTCCTCTATAAAAAGAAATAAGGTAGAATTATAAACTGGTAGAAGTTCAACCTTATCTTTCCATATATTATAAGTGTCCATCAAAGGTGCAGAATCTAACAAAGTATTCACCTCATTAATAACACTATTATCGTCAACATCAAATCTAAAGTGGGCTAGGCATTTCTCTAATGATCTTCTAACAAAGTATTTGTTAATGACTCCTAAACTAATGTTCTTATCATGTTCACCTCTTCAATGCACGTGTCATCTAGTTCAGGTGGTTGGTTACTAATATTGAAAATATTTAACTCAATAGTCATATTATCAAAAGATAAGTTCATAATACTATTTCGACAGTTAATGATCGCATTAGATGTAGCTAAAAACGAGCGACCTAATATCACAGGTATCTGATTCTCTGGGTAAGGGACAGGTTGGGTATCAAGGACAAAAAAATCCACTGGATAAATAAACTTATCGACCTCAATAAGAACATCCTCTATGACACCACGAGGAATTTTCACATACCTATAACTAAATTTAGTGTTATCTGAGTAGGTTTCAAATCACCAAGTCCTAGATGGAGGTACACATGGTACGGAAGTAAGTTCACACTGGCTCCTAAGTCAAGTAATGCTTTCTCAACACGGTAGTTACCTATTATGCAAGAAATGGTTGGGGAACCCGAGTCTTTGTACTTAGGAGTTGTATTGTTCTTGATAACTGAACTCACATGACTAGCTAAAAAAGCTTTCTTTAGTACAATAATCTTTCACTTTCGCGTACATATATCCTTAAGGAACTTGGCATAAGAAGGAATCTGCCTAATTGCATCTAATAATGGAAGGTTGATCGTGACTTGTTTAAAAACCTTCAATATGTCGTTAAAGTTGGATTCCTTATTTGTTGGTGCTAACAATTGTGGGAACGGGGCTCTGGGCACAAAATCTGGCTTATGAGGAATTACATCGGGCTCTTTAGAGACTTCATCAGTCTCAACAACTACTGGCTCAGAAGGGTGAACTACAGTATGATCACTATCAGGCATAGTTACCTTATTGTATACCATTTGACCATTCCTAAAGGTTCTAATTGCATTCACATAATTTGATGATTTCTCACCAGAGGATACTTCACGAACTCCTCTAGGATTGGGTTGGGTCTGACTAGGGAACCTACCTTTTTCTCTTTCTCTTAAAGACTCAGGGATTTGACCAACCTGGGTTCGTAAATCATTAATATCCTGAAAGTTAGCCTGGATCATCTTTCTATTGTCTTCTAAATCTTGTTTAACTGATTGTTGAAACTCTGTAAAGTGCTGAGTCAATGAGACGACAGACTCTGCTAAACTCATGATCATCTTTTCTATTGGATTCTGAACTTGTACCTGTCCAGAAAGATTCTTAGTATAACCAAAATCCGGGGGAACCTTAGAATTACTAGACTGACCTTGACTCTGGCCCTTAGACCAAGAAAGGTTGGGATGGTTTCTCCAACTAAGGTTATAGGTTTCTGAATAAGAGTCAAATTTCTGATGACTATAAAATATAGTGTTATTATAAAGAGCATGGGCTTGGTCTTCAACATTCTGTCCTTCCTAAAATTATTTGGGCTTAATTCCACAACTAGATTGACTCAATTCTAAAGCTTCTAACCTTTGTCATATAGCTGCTATTTTGGCATCTGATTCAAATGATCCTTCTACCCTATTGACATTTCCTATACTTAGAAGAATTTTTTTCTGGGGCTCCCTATTGTTTTCCTACTGCTGGGTTTTTTCGGCGATTTCATTCAAAAATGTCATCGCACCATCGACATTATTATTTTCAAACCCACATGTGCATAAAGACTCAACCATGGTTGTTGTCAAATAATCCAAACCCTCATAGAGGATCTGAACTAGCCTTACTTTTTCTAAACCATGATGAAGACATTGTGATAATAAGTCATTGAACCTTTCTAAATACCTATATAAATATTTCCCCTCTTGTTGAGCAAATGTGCAAATTTGCTGCCTAATAGATGATGTCTTGTGCCTAGGGAAAAACTTCTGTAAAAGGCAGATGTAAGTTGTTCATAGGTTTCAATTGACTCGGAAGTCAAACTATATAGCCAAGATTTGGCTTTGTCTCTTAGTGAAAAAGGAAACAATCTAGGTTTCAATGCTTCATCATCTAGGTCCTTCATCCTGATGGTACTACATATTTCCTCAAAATCCCTAACATGGAAATATGGGTTTTGATTTTCTTTCCCTAAGAAGATTGGTAGCATCTGTATGGTCCCAGGTTTCAACTCATAGTTTGCTTCAGTTTCAGCTAACTTGATATATGATGGACGAGAAGTACTAGTCGGGTTCAACAAAGCTTTTAAAGTTTCCATTGCTGGAGCTTTCAAAGGATTAGAAGTAACTTCTTCACACATTGTCAAGTTCTCAAAATTGAAATTTCCAAAAACAGGGCCCTCAAAAGAAGAGTCTTTGAGGTCCTCGTTTCCAGGGACAGAACTACTAGGTTTGTCACTAATCAAACGACCTAAAGTATCTCTTTTCCACGCTCGCTCAGTGATGATTTCAAGCGGTCTTGGCATACACTAAAAAAAAACTAAAAGAATAAATCATAATTGGAGGGGAATTCTAAGCAATCACAAGCAAGGCTGACTCAACCAAATCAAACCTATCGAATCTAGCAAACAAAAAGCATGATGGCTCCACTTAGATTATTTCTAGACCAGCTTTTATTCCTTCGAAAGGCAACTAGTTACAGTTTTAGCAAACCTCTTAGAACGATCTGAATTAGATTAAGTCGAACAGAAACAGGATAAGCTCTAAAGAGCTTTGATAACCCTGTCTCTTTGGTAACTTTTCATTGGGTTACAAGGCGGCTCTAATCAACTTAAAATAAACTTCCTAAAATTTGAGTTAGGCTAACAAAGTAACCAATACAGTCCTTTTGAATGAGTTTCTTATAAGGTCGTTACCTTATCGGTTTCTTTCTAGTTAAAATTTTAAGCTTAGGTTCCCGTTTAGTAACGTATTCCTAAAACGGGCAAGAAGGAAACGGTGATGAAATCCGAGTCCATATCTTGTATGGACAGTTCTTGCCCTTTACTAGAAAAATAATTCCGTTTCCTCAACATATATGCATATGAAGGAATACATATAAAACCCTAAAAATAAATCTAAAACTCTAAACCTAAAGACAAGACCGCGTCGACGACGCCAAAAATTGATGTTGTTTTTAAATAGTGGTAAAAGATTCGATACTCGTACTTATAAAGATTTGATTTTTAAACCTAATTTTTAAAACTTAAAATAAAGAAGATTAAAGTAAAATTGATTTCAAATTATGGGAACGAATGAGACTAAGGATTCCACCATTAGCCAATTTTTTAAGTGATAAAAATCTTTCAATTCATGTATTCAATTTATTCAAAATATTGCCAAAGTTAGATTTTCAAAATAATAGTTGTAAATCGAAAGCATGAGACATCAAAAGCTCTAAACTCAGCATGACCCATCAAAAGAAAACACAACTAATTGATAAAAAGTATTTTTTTCCAATTTTAATTCAAAGCAAATAATAGTAAAATAATTGCACAAAATAAGAATTACCACTTTATTATTGGAAAAATAGTTTCCTCCGTCGCCCCAGTGATGGTGATTAGCTCATCATGTTGGAAACACTCTCAAAATAATTGTTCATAGCTCAAAAAGTGTTTACAATGAAGAAATAAAAAGGATACAGAAGATATGATACGGATATAAGCGTTACAGACTGTGTTCTCTTTGCGGCTGAAGAGAAAATAAGACAACATGTACGCTTCAGAAACATGAAATAATAAGCAACGGGTTCAGCGACAGTTTTCTGAAGCCTTATGTTCTTTGTTTTCTTCTTCCCCAGCAGAAAGATTTTTCTCCTGAAATTTTTCTCCCGTCTCTGCCTTTATTTTCTTCGGTCTCTTCCCTATTTATAGGCTTAGCTAACCCTAAGTAGCCTTCCTAAGTCGATAACAACACCAAGAAACAATCCAATCCAACTCCAACTCTGTGCTAATCCAAAACAAACTACAACTCTTATTTTTCCGGCATGAATCACTTCTGCAGCCATTTTTTCTGGTGAAACACTTCTTCTGACGTGTGTTGATCATATCTTGGTTGTTTCTTCACTTGGATAACTCAGAATCACCCCAAAATCCCTTAAAAATTGATTCTAAACCAACACAGAAAAATTGCTTCACGTAACCAAAATTTCCTGCCATTTTTGAACTTTGAATTTGAATAAAGGGTGCCCCTAATCCATCTGGGGGTTCCTTTATCAATTTTTCCGGGTTCCTTTAGTAGTTTTTCTGGGTGCCTTTAGCAACTTTTTGAGCCGATTTTTCCACAAATATTTATTTCTCGAAAATACCTAGAAAGACATAAATACCCATAATAAGTACAAAATCGAACACTATCAAAATAGATAATCGAACACAATTTAGACACAAAAATGTGTCTATCAATAATCAAACTGATTACTGTCGAGTTTGGGAAGTTTAGTCATGTACATGCTTGAAAATAAGATGGCATATTTAATAACTAAATATTAGCTCAGAAGTAACTTATCGTAAGCCTGAGAGGCGTTTGAGACCAAATATTGTAAAGGGTTTCTTAAGAAAGAAGACCAGGTATGAGGGACCTGCCAGGCTTAGGGACCTATCAGGCCTAGGGCCCTATCAGGATTAGGGACCTGCTAGGATCTAGAGAGGCATTGGAGATAGGGAGGCAGTGGCCAGGAAGACCAGGAAGACGTTGGGACCAGAAGGACGCTGGGACCAGGAAGAGGAGGGGACCAAGAGAACGTTGCGGACTAGGACGCGCTAGATGAGACGCTTTGGATACGAACGTGCTATTCATGGAATGCGCTACGCTAGGGACCTTCCTGAATTAGGGACCTTCAGGCAGGGACATGCCAGGAAAAGGTACTAGGTCAGGGGCATGCTAGCTAAGGCCTCATCGGCCAAGATCTGCTAGTTAAGCCTATGCCAATCTAGTTGGTACTTCTTAGGCGCTAGGGTTAGGCTAGAAAAGTTAGCACTTTTAGTGCTATGGTGGAGAACTAGTGCCAGTGTGGTGCTAATCCAAATAGCTGGTTCTAGCTTAGCGTTGATAGGAGAAAAGACTAGGGTTATCATAGCTCAGAGATTTAATGCATCTTTTGAGACATTGCTTCTTGATTGTGGCACGTCCGAGAGGAGTGACGCATTATTTGTGGCTTATATTTAAGCAAAGTGTTTTGATAGCATATTTAATCTCAGATGAGCAATTTGAGAAGAGTTCATTGCGAATAAAACGTTAAGCTAGAGTGTATTTTGGGGTTTAAGCATTAGCTATTCCCGAATTTAATAGATGTTATCAGAACATCGATGCACACTCAAGACAAGTTCAAGGAATTCAGTCGTGGAATTTTATGCGACTTGAGACTAGTTTGATATGGTATAAATATTGTGAGTATTGAGGAGGCTACTAGGCTAGTTTAGAATGTTTGTAGTTGTTTAGAGAAGACTCAAGTTGCTCTATACTAGTGGGAAACCCATCTAGGATATTGAGACTTATTATGTAGAGATTATAGACTACATTGTTAGCATAGAATGCCTGTAGAATTTTGTATAGACTATATCCTTAATTCGCTTGTGGAATATAAGTAGGAATACAATATTTTATATTTTTGATGCGAAGTCAGAAGCATGCGCACAAGTATGTGCAAATATATCTATGTTCCTGCAACTAGGAAGAAGAGCGATTTTATAATTCTAGCCCTTGTCAAAAACTCACCATCTACAACTTTGATGATCATGATAATCATGGTAGAGATGCCTGTTGAAGGATGATATTGGGTTCGAGAAGTCAAGCGAGCTGTTGAGTGAATTCTATGGTATAGGTGATGATCGAAAGCAAGTTTTAAAACAAGAAAATATTTGTTATTTCTTGCTACTATTACTGGTTGAGGCAGTCTTTGATTGTTAATGATGTTGGCAGACAAGGGATAATTGTTGATGTCATTGAGAAGATGATGATCATGGCAGTTGAGAGTGCGTTGATGGGAATTATTGTGATGTGTTGCTGGTGACGAGATTGATTGTGGTTGATTATTTGAGGTGTGGTTGAGATTGGGTTCAAGATAAAAGATGGTGCTACGGTCACTGTGAGATGAAATAAAAGATGTGGTGAAGACTGTGAGCTGAGTAGGAAAAAGACTCTGACGATTATTTCTGACAGTGCTGATGGGTTTATGATCAGATATGAATATGCAGTTGATAATAGCAGAGATTGAGAGAATAGTGTTGCTGTGGGTTGAGTTTTCTCAGCAGAGATGTTACTGGCAGAGTTTCGATTTTGAGAGAAACAAAGACCTAATTTATATTGCCGCAAGAAGAAAAGAGGTTGAGAGTTTGTGAAAAACACATAAGAAGTTATGTCCAAGTTCAACCTGACCGTAGACTTGGAAGAAAAAGAGTAAGAAAATTCAGGACAACTTACGGATGATTCATACCTAGCCGTAGAATTGGGGGAAAATAAAATAAAAATCTCAGAAGAACTTACGTCCAACAAT
The DNA here is from genome assembly GCA_023531435.1 of Papaver californicum. Classification (NCBI taxonomy): domain Eukaryota; kingdom Viridiplantae; phylum Streptophyta; class Magnoliopsida; order Ranunculales; family Papaveraceae; genus Papaver; species Papaver californicum. The sequence continues at coordinate 895,671 of JAJJMC010015866.1, forward strand.
ACCTGGTCGTAGAAAAAGAAGAAGAAATCATCGAGGAAAGAGTCCAAGGAAAAGAAATAAGCTTATGCTTGTCAGTTCAACTGAGAGACCAATTCAAGTTTAAAGATAGAATTTGGGCTGGGCTCGTCAGCGCTACACGAGCCCATTTGGATGGTGAGTGTATTTTGACGTGTTTGGGGTAATTTTTAGCAACCTATTTCAATCAGGATTCGATGCACGGGCATTCTACTTTTGGAACCCTATTTAAGAGAGGATTTTACTTCTATTGAGGAGATATTTGATCACAAGGTTTACACACAAAAAGAGAAATGAGGGAGCTTTGGAGTTTGATATTTTTCTACAACCTAAGGTTTGGTTTTATTTTCTTGTTATTAATTTTTTCCATGTATTTTAAGAAATCCATTATGAGTTAATTTAATCTCAATGGTTAGAGATGTAGTCCAAAGTCTAGAACATGTTTATTAATCAAAGTATTCATTCTTAGTATTCATAATCTCTTAATTGTCGTTTATGTTCTACCACTAATATTCTTTTTATGATTGATTATTCATTTATTTAAGTCACGAATTAAATGAGCATGTGTTCATATATAAGGCTAGACTAGAGTTTGAGATCCGGAATTTTTAAAAAACTCTAGTCACAAGTGGCATATCATAATTTCTAACGACGGGATGTTGCCATCAATTTATGTGTAGAAGCGTAACCTAAGTTAAATTTGAGTGGCTCTTGCGCCAAATTGCTTAGATTAGCTTAAAATTTATAGAGATAAATGCTTTCAATAGGTTAAACTTGAGTGGCTCTTGCGCTAGGTTATCTAGTGAGAAGAATTCAAAGTGTGGCTCTTGCGCCTTTAATGATAATTAGGAATTTCACCGGAGTAAGCCGCGAGGCCCGCGATGGGATGCTTTAGGGCTTTTGATATTAAGAGGGATCGAATATTCATTTTTATTTGGTTGATAACATGTTTGATGACAGAAAAACTCTCTAACCAGTATTCTCATACATGGATTATTGAAAAATAAGACATTTTTTTGGATATTTACCTTCAACTCTGCAATATTGTATTATTTATTTGATATGAATAGTTGAAGTGGATTCTACGAAGAGAAAATGGATTATGGGAGTGTGTGACTTGAACTATTGATTGTCCCGTGCAGATATATTATTTTATCCGCCACATTGGAATTGACAACCAAATGTGTCTCTGTTCCAACCACTGCGTAAGCCCCATACAGAAGATAGGCTGGTTCGCTTGAGGAGAATTTTTACATTGTTTACAATCTTAAAAAAAAAAATTTGCTATTATTTTTGTTTGAATTTATTTACAATCATATTAAATTCCTCAGTTACTTAAGTTTTCAAATATGAATAACAACTCATACCTCCATGTGGATCGAACTTGTCTTATTATTGTACTTTTATTTATAATTGTGAAGTGGAAAGACTTGAAATAATTTTGATTGGTTGAGAACCGACCACTACTGGGGCTTTCTTTGGCTGTTGATGTTGACGTTGGGCCAGTGATGGATCTGCAGCTGCTTGGTTAGCCCTTCGGGGTGGTCGGACTACTGGTGGTGCTGGAGTTAGAAATGGTATTGCTGTTGTGCGCTTGGGCTGTGTCTTTGATGCTGAAGCCTTCCTCTTACCCCCTTCAGTCACGACACATACAGATGGTTGTGTGTTGTATTGCATTTGAGTCACGCTTCGACTGCTGCGAGTCTCACGTACTTCTTTATTGTTGATAGAATGCCTTGTCCTCTCTAGCAAAGCAGGTGTAGTAGTAGCAGACCGCTTGACAGCTTCATATAACTCATAGAATGTTTGAAAGCACAAATTATCCAGTAGAGCACGATAGACTGGTATCATACAATTGATGTAGAGTTCTACCAGTTGCAGTTCAGTCACATTTTGGTTGTTGCAGTTCATTGCTTGGACTCTGAACCGCTTCACATAATCATTGGGATGCTCATTTGTTCGCTGAAACATCTTTCCCAAGTCCGATAATGTGGCTTGTTTAGATACAAAGAAGTATTTCCTGTAAAAGGCATTAACCGTCTCACACCAGTTAGAAACATTGTTGGGAGCAATATTGGTGTACCATGTGTATGCTCTTCCGATGAAAGATTTAGAAAATTCTCTCAGACGCAACACATGGTTGTAATCATGCTCCCATAATGATTCCAGGAATCATGAAATATGTTCACGGGCATTCCATGTTCCATCATAAAGTGAGAATGAATGAGAGGAGTATCCCTTAGGAAGAGGGATCCTCTGCATCTCAGAGGGATAAGGAGGTTGGTGTTGATGAATAACAAATATATTCTCCTTTTTGCAACTTTGGAGAAGCCGTTCCAAATCTTCATGAGTAACAAAGTTAGGATGATGGCTCATCTCTAGCACTGGATTAGGGAGAATATAAATTTCATCTTCGTCTTGAGCGTGACCCCTTGATGTGTTGGCATCAGCAGTTGCCTCAGAAGTATTTCTAGTCTGCTCTGCTGGTGTTAATTTCTTTATAAGAGTTTTGAGGAATCTATTTATATCATAGTTATTGTAACCGTTCAACTGACCTCCTCTATGGAAAAAAGTGTCGATGGTTGAGTAGTGGTGGAGTGAGAAAGGTGGAGAAAAGTGTTAGTAATTGTTCCCACTTCGACTAAGGTTGAATGAATGTCTGCTCAACCCACCACTCCCCTGCTTAACTGTTGATCGAACTTTCCAGAGTTTTCTCTTTTGTGGATGCATTGCTGCACCACATGTCGTAGACCACCAGACTAATACCCTAGTAAATATCCCCTCATTTGTGACATCTTTGATGCCTCGTGTGATTTTGTAGCATTTAAGCATTATTAATGTTTAGTCGAATAAGACTTGTTTAATTAGTCTCTTGAGTAAAGACTTGTCTTGCTTGACTAGCATGATGAGTCTAGCAGACTAAACTTAAAATAAAATATGTATTTATTTTATTTTATTTTATTCATGAGGAACAACTGTGTGTTCAACTAGGTCAATTTGAATTGACATGCTTGCTTTGTAGAAATAAGCGTAGCATGATAAGCATAAGTGCATATATATGAGTGAGGCTTAGTATGGCCTTTGATAAGCAAATTAGGATTTTGGAACTTATATATGTGAAGCAAGTTCAGATAGACAAGCATTAAGTGCTAATGCCTAAGAAGGATTAGCTTATAAGAAAATGCTAAGGCGGATTAGCTATGAAGCTAAGACTAAGATGCATAAGCTACGGAACTAAGCCTAAGACGCATTAGGATTGTGTTTTCACCTAAGCCGGACAAGGTTTGTATTATTTTTTTTTCCTAAGACGGGCAAGACATATAGCTTGACTAAGACGGACAAGGTCCATATCTCAAGCTAAGCCGGACAAGAACCGTGACTATAGCCAGCTAAGACGGACAAGAATTGTGGCTATAGCTAGCCAAGACGAACAAGAATCGTGTCTATAGCTATCCAAGGCAGACAAGAATCGTGGTCATAGCTAGCTAAAGAAGAGAAGAATCATGGCCATAGCCTTTGCAACGCTTGTAAGCGTTGCAAATCCAGTTTTGAGTTGTTTCCTTTGACGATTACGGTTGGAAAATGTTTCATTGATCATTTGAGACGCTTATAAGTGTTACGAAATTATTTTTAATCTTTCCAAATCCCTAAATTGATTTTTTTTCACGCTCTTCATATTAGTTGTCTCTTTAAGCAAGGATTAATGTGACTGAGGCTGGGTTTAGCTAGTAGAAGCTATGAAATTGTGTCTGGAAATCTTTTGACTTGGTATCTAAGCACAATTGTGGTACTTTAGTCAAGTAGATTTGTATGTAACTTGCTACATAATTCTATACAAAATCTATATAGGTATTTTAGTGAGTCAATTTTGTTCAGTTGAGCGTGAATATTGACATGAGTTAGTTTTGGGAATCCAGCTGCGGAATATAGCACCAAATGATACTCAAATTTCTCTATACTAATGGAAAATCCATCTAAGAGATTGAGATTTTATGTAAGAATCATAGAATTTCTGAGAATAACGTAGTAAGCACCAGTGTTATTTTGACAATTTTGTATACTGATGAATGATTCATTTAGTAATTCGGATTGTATATGTAGATGGTCATACATATAGAGAGGACATGGATGAGCACCTAAAAGAGAACAAAGATGAGCACCTGCCTAAAAAATCTTTGCAAAACTCTGAGGTTTAATATTTCTCAGACCCGGGTCTGAGACATAATTTTACTATTTTACCTTTGACAAAAATCCACCATTCGTACTTAGATATTGTAAATGCTGACAGGACTAGATGGAAATCCACTTCATCTAAGAGTGCACTACTAAGTCATCCTACCAATTTATATAAAATTAAAATTGTGACCAACGTACTCCTCCTTTTATAGAAAATGCTCTAGAAACTAGATTGCATTCCTAATGTCAAGCTTTTCTTCTAGAAACTTGTCACAAGCTTGAGTCTTACCTTTAGGAAATATCATATTTCAGTATAACAAAAATGCTTTCCCATGTTGCATTTCTTGTTCGGGTAGTCAGCTTGGTGAAATTCAACTTTTTTTTAAAATGTAGGTTTATAAAAGCTATCTTGTTTGCCTTCTCTTATGCAAATATTCTGAATTTAAATCATAATAATGGTGTAAAGGACTGGTTTTAATCTTGCATGCATGACAGATATAACCTGATTCGTGATATTTTAAAAATTGTTTTTATACTCTAGTCTTTATGGAGATATATATAAATAGTATTGTTTTTGATATTAAACTTCATCATATATCCTTATTAAAAAAGATTCACTTGGAGTTTATGAGCATCCATATAAATAAACCTTCGCATACCATTTGTCGAAGACAGGGAATGCATGAGGTGGAGGAAGTTTTGAATTTTGAATGGACAGTCAAATTTGATACTTTATATGAAGATCATGATTACTCAATGGACTTTTCTATCTTTCTTTGTGATGCTTTAGGTTGTAGAAGAGAAGTTAACAAATTTAGGTTGGGCTTCCAACCCCTTAGATGTTGAAACAAAAGCGTTCATTAAAGCCCTTAATTGGATTAAAGGAATGAAGATTAATTCTTGCTCTTTTTTGAATGACATTAAGAAATGTCAAGATGTGTTAAAATCCATCAATTATGTTTCTTTTAACTATAGAAATAAAAGTTTATTGTTTTTAGTTGATAATTAGCTTCGGAAGCTAGATCTGTGGATAATACTAATACAGTAGAAAGTAAATAATAAATAAAATTTTGTTCCATCAAGCAACTCCCTTGGTAAAAAATATTACATAAATTGAAGCATTGCATAACCAACTACTACCGAAATTTTTACTAGAAACACATCGTATGAAAGACAATGTTCGATACAAGATGGTTCTCATGTCTCCAAAAACGTTGGTCTATAAGTCTTAAAAAGAACCTTTTCACGTCTCAACCTCCAAAATATAACTCCCAGTTTGACATACGCATCTATCATCGATTCATTGCATTATAAGCTTCCTAAATCTTTCGCCCCAATTCGTAAACCCAATAAACAAAGTTGTCCGTTAAACTCGGGTTTTTTAAGGAATTTCATCAAATACTTGTTTGACGAATTGATAAGAGAGGCCTTTAATCTCTCTCTCTCGCCCGGCTCATTCTCAATGACGATAGACGGGTCTTTAAATGGGGAGCTTCGCAAAGGGATGTCTCGGACGCGTATGAAATCCCGAGAAAATGACTAAGATCCAGGAAAGAAAAGTGAAAGAGGACGTAATTTATCTGTAAAAATCTCGCAATGCAAAGTTATGTCCATTCAAAGGTGCTTCTGGTAGGTCGTCGAATCAACTGAAATATTTATTTTATTTACTTAGATTCATACGATATGCTTCCACCCGGGGTTCCCGTCTAGCGGTTACTTCATGCTTGTTCGGCTATTTCCTACGAACTTGAAAAACATAATTTATTGTTTTGGTCTCGTGGGTGGATCCTTTTAGGTCCCTGACCCTGACCCTGACTTCTGGGCCCGGGGGAACGTCTCAATTTTCTATTCAACAGGTTAGCCACCCCTTTTATTCTTTCTTTATCCTGCGACTCCTATGAAATGATAAATATCGAGAACGGGAAATAGGCTCCTTTGCGCAGTGACCGTCGATACCGAAAACGGAGACTCAATTGCCGAAGAATACACAAAAAAGTGATAAGGAAAGCCATTGCCATAACAAAGAAAGTAAAGAGAGTGACTCATATACCTTCTCTTTCCGCTTTCTTTCTCATGCTCTTTATGAACAAGAAGATCCCTACGGCTACCTTGATATGATGTTCAAAGACATGGCCCAAAGAAAGAAGAAAGCATAAAAGAAGCATTCTCAAACGCTTCTAATCATAAGCCGGATGAGTAAACCCGTTCCTCTACCCCGCTTGAATCAACGTCAGTCCTAGCTTCGGATGGAGAGGGATTTGAACCCTCGGTACCACTTATAGCACTTCGGTTTTCAAGACCAATTCCTTCAACCACTCAGACGTCCATCCCGAGGAGCATGAAGTCATTGAGGGGCTAAGATTCTCAATAGGATCTAATGTCAAACTAGCAGTGAATGCTCTCAAAACCCGAGATCTTGTTGTCAAACTTCCGGCTGATGGGTTGAAGGTTGCAACTTGAAGAGTCAGAGGAGTCACAGTCCAGTGGTTGTCAACAGATGCAAATTGAAGATCAAAAACATGAGACTGGTGATGTTGGAATTGGGTTTTCCTATCGATGCTTAGGAACCTGCTCTGAGTTACGTTTCCCCCCATTATAAAGTTGCAGCAAACTCATCTTTTGGGTGAAAGTACTTGGGGTTGGTTTTTGGTGCTCCTCAACGGGATCCAACTGAAGATCTTGATGCCACAGCTCTAACTAAGAATTAAGAGAACATCGCACGTATAACCATCAGTCTAGAGAAGAACAACGAAGCGTAAGAGAACCACATGTACAGGGTCTTCTTCTTGCTTTCTCAGTCTTTTTCTCTTTCCACCTAATCTCTTCAAAGAGAATAGACATCTGGGTAATCAGGAATACTACGAAGAATCAACTTCAAAGTGGGAAGCAGATGCGCAAGTTACAGAAGAGCAAGAAGATTCACAAGAATAGTCTTTTCTTAGGTATGATTCCTTCGTTCGTCAGGTGAACCCTGTCCTTCTCCACTAAGCCAAGAGATTCAAGTCAAGAAGCGTAAGTAAACTCCATGCAAACAAGAAGAATATGTAGAAACCTGCTTGAATGAGAGGCAAATCCTAACAAGAGCTTCCTCTTGGTTATACCAATCTAAGCTAAACGGAGGGAAAAGCTCAAAGAAACTCGAGTGTATGCGAGAGGGTCACCCATCTGAGTCAAAATGAAAAGAGATTCAAGGATGCCCTGTCAAGAAATAGACTCAAAGGTGCTGGGCTGGATCTAAAATAGATTCTTCTTCCTAGGAACGGATGAGCACAAGAGTCATTATTATAGTAATATTGGACTTAGCATTGAAAAGCTAAAGAGAATGAATCCGGGGTCTAAGAAGATTGAGAGAAAATGCAAGGTATATCGTGTAACTACTAGTTATTGGCGTACTAACACAAAACCCTGTGAGAGCATGTAAGACCATAGGCAAGAGAGAACGGCGCCTTTGACCTTCCAATGTGTAAACGAACGCACATAGCCGTATTAGTATATCATTCGAAGCCAACAACTCTGAGATAGAATAAAGAATAACATATCAATGTTCCCATGAATTCCATCTATGAGAAGCGCAGTTCACTTCTTGAGTTATCTTTATATTAAAAAGGCAAGAGCTAACAATTCTAGGTTCTTGTCTCTTATCTATTGCATTCATGGTCTTATTCAGGCTTAATTTGATGGACACATGCCTACTTGAATTCAGATAATCATCCTGAGAAGCGGGTTGGGGCTTACTCCCGCCATAGCGTCTCCTCTTCTTCTCCGGATTTTCGCGCTCAATCAGGTGGTAGGAAACTAGAAGCATAGCGAGCGGTTGAAGGCCACCACCATTAAGTGTATCTCCGAGTCAAGGAAGTCCTATGCTGAGCCAAGATCGAATGCCGAGAAAGTGCTTCCATCTGAAAATATATCACCTATTATTCTGTTCCGGGATTTGCACCTACTTAGTTCATATAAAACCTAGGTAGCAAGCCTTGATGTATTATTAACGCGATTGATGGACATCAGCTGCCGGTTCCGAAAGATCAGACTTCCTTGCCGTAGGGTCCTAAACAATATGGAGTGAAGCAGATGGGAAATTCTTACTCATTTTAGTGCGCTGCCTACTGAGCAACAGAGCGATGTGTATGGGCCACGTGCAACGAACGGCTCATTGAAACCAGCCAAATAAAGTACTCATCTTCGAAGAAAGGCCCGACTCCCCTCCCAGTATACGTTCCCTCTACGCTTAGGCTCCAGTGTCAGTTAGTCAGCTTGGGAAACTCTTTCTCTCATCAAAAGCATCACAACTAATATCTTAGAATAAGTATCTTCTTTCGTGAGCAAGAAATCAATAAACTCTCATACTTTTCGTTGGTTATTGAGTCACGATTTTCATACTCATTATCTCAGCTACTCAGAGATTCACTTATCTAGTTTTTGGGTTATAACATATTAACGCTCAGACTATACACCCTAGAACTCATACCTTCTTATACAAAAACCCTAACAATAAAAAAAATTCCCATAAATCCAATATAAAACAAAAATACATTCAACCTTATAAAAACCATCAAGTCATAATCAACATCATCGTCATCACCACCACCCCACCACCAACCAGAACCCCCACCTCTGTAACCATCAGCACCACCTCCACCCCACCTACCACCAGCACCACCACCTCTGTAACCATCATCACCACCGCCACCTACCAGCACCACCACCACCAGCTACACCAGTACCACTACCACCCCTATCGTTGCCGCCACCACCGCCATTGGTTTTGACAACAAAGAACTTGACATAATCAGCTGAAGTCGTACTTGGTTTCAACATAAACTTACCGTATCACCAACAGCATAGGTTTCGATGACAAAAACTCGACCAAATCAGTTGAATTATAAATTTATTATATTGTCACCATCAATTAAATATTTGTTTTGACGATAAAATTCAATATAATCAGTTGAAATAAACTTATTGTTTCACCAACAAAACCTTGGTTTCAACATAAATTTATCATTTCACCAATATAATATTGGTTTTGATGTTGTTAAAAAATCAGTTGAAACTAAGCCTGGTTTTAACATAAACTTCTGTATCACCAACAACATCAGTTTCGACAATAAAATTCTACAAAATCATTTGAAACCTCATTCTTATTACAATCAATTGATTGGAGTTTATGCCAATTAAATCATTTTTCCTTTGTTAACATCAAAACTCAAATTAAGCAAAATCCACACAAAAATGCTTTCAAAAACTTCAAAACAAATAAAAGTTCCTTTAATTCCACCCTAAAATTAACAAAGTCAAACATCTAATTGAAACAAAATTCAAAATTTAACTTGGGTTCTCGAGTAGAAGCAAAAACCATAGTGGTGGACTCATTATTGTTGTTGTCCTCATCATCATCTAAGAAATCATCAAATTGAATTAGTTTTTGGTGGAATCTAGTTATATTTTTACTACTTTGAACGAAACACTTAATTCCATATCTAAGATTGATGTCGTTGTTGAAGAAGAAGAAATTAAATAAGAAGAAGAAATTAAATAAAAAGGGGAGATCAAATAATTTCAACAATCATTACGTCATGCATGTATTGGGACAAAATATGATTCCAACGGGTTTGATTTCTAAGGTTTAGGCCTTCTTTTGATCGGAAAACTATTTAACTCGTGTGAAGAATAGCATGATAAATTTGGTTTTATAATATGAGAAAATAGATAAAATATGATATTAATTTTTACTTTAAAATTTATGTATCACTTTTAAAAAATATCAAATTTTTATAGATCTCAACTTATAGTTGGGATTTTTATCTAGTAAATATCACCTTAGTATTTTACACCGTTTTATGTAAATAGAAACTGAAAAAAGTCAAACTTAAAGTTAAAACGATATCTACCGAAAGGCATGGGCTATAAATAAGAAAAACCATCTTTTTATTTTTTGACTACTGCTTTTCAAGATAAAACACTTTAAAACGCTCTATTTCGCTTATAAAACTAATCCAAAATAAAATATACTTTTTCTTAACATCGATCAAAATCACATTTTTACACTGGTCCAAGTTTCCAACCACACTTCAAAGCTAGAACTCCTGAAAATTCATGATCCAGAAGCTGCTAGCATACTTTATTGCACTTTTCTTCTTACTAGTCCTTTAAAGAAATCAAAGCTGCAAATCCATAAGTAACACTTCAATAACATAAGTAGTGAAACCTACTCAACATTTGCTAGCAAATTCAAGAATACATAGCCATTAGCATGCCTGAACTACACCAAAATAGACACTTAATTACATCTAAATTGGCCTCATCAGATTGAAAGATGGGCGAAATTGTGCATACACAACATTGGAGGATGCTATGTAGATGAACATGAAGACATTTATAACAACGAATAGGCATAAAAAAAGATAAAAAAGATTGACATGGGAGAAACAAATATACCTGTTACCATCGGGATGAAGTTCATAAAATTGATTGTCCTCGCCGATCGCCAACAGATAGCCGGCCGGCGTTAACCCCTGCAAATAGAAACCAATATGGTTGATTGCCCATTAATATAAGCAATTCGATTTTCATTATCAAACTATGTTTACCTGAATAGTAACAGCATGTTCCAGCAGCTGTCCCTCTTTCTCCTCCTGTATGAGAACCTGCTGCCCACTATACCGGCAAAAGATGGTTCGATTCAGAATCATGGAAGTGGAACTATAAATCAGATGCTATATGTAGGTGTTTTGGAACATGTGGGCGAAGCTCCTCATCTAGGTTTTCGCATATGGTTTATGTGCATCAATGAATAGCTAACTCGGAGGCGAATCTAAAGATGTTACATCAAAATACAACACAGACAGCAGGACTACTTAGCAATACTACAGTTCAAACTCCTAAGAGCTTCTCTAATGGAATGTATGTGAAGAAAAAAGTCAGGATACACAACTATTTTAATAAAAAATCATCTCCAACCCATCTATATGAGGATGATGTGGCAAAACAAAAAGTTAGACATCCTCTAGTTTTAGACATTCACCTAGGGGATGTCATCCCATCCTAGTCACATTTTTATCAATAAAAAATCATTGAAAAACAAAAATGAAAACAACTTTAACCAATTGTATACCTACAAACAAGTAAAAGAAAGATACAAAACTTTATGGGTTGGAGATAAAAAATAATTTTCCTAATATTTAGAATTTGATACCTAGATGATGTCTTAAAAGTTGTGTTACAACGACACGCCTAAAAAAAAGTTCAGCCGTGTCAATACGTATTTACACGGACACGCGTATTAATACTCTAATACTTCAAGATACAACTCAGTTAGAAAACTTTGACTAGATTATTAGATATCAACAGCTGTCAAGATAAATCAATACTTTAATATTAGAAAACTTAGATATTTTACTAGTATCTATGAGAAGTTTTAACTCTAGTAACAAAATACTAGTTCCAAATCTGTCCACTGATCTTGCTCTAGACTTTTTAGACTTTTTCCCTTTTTATCCCGACTTCTTCTCTCCAGTGAAGTTTATGTAATCCCTTTTGGATTAATCATACATATTATACGCATATATCTTGCAAATTCACTACCTTATATAGTTATATATCTATGTTAAACTACTAAATTCAATGATATTTATATTGTGTGTGCCGGTGTCTACGTATTTTAGTTTTTCAAGTTGTCGTGTCGAAGTAGCATATCGGATACAAGACACCGACACCGTGTCCGTGTCGTTATAACACAGCTTAAAAGTGATGCCACATATGAAACATTCACATTCACAAAAGGTGGAATCCCACCAAGGACACAGTAAGAGAGGTTCCTGGCAGGTTCTAAAAAAAATTAAGTTGCAAAATTACATGCACAAGTTTGAGGGCCTATACCAATGAAGATATGACCTGTTAGCTGTGCAAATAATAGTTTGAGAGATGTATTATACAGCAGTTTAATAAATTTGTATAGATATGCTGGCATGGTGGCGTTGCAAATGATTGTCTGTCCTTTTGAGCATAAGTGTGTCAGTTAACAGCTAAAATTAAAGGAAGACCTGTACACATGCTGATTACAAAGGTTGCCCTAGCTTGCTTCAAATGATAATAAGCAAAATAACAAATGTTTTATTTATTGAGGCGAGTCATAATCCTTTGAACTTTTTCGAATATATTTGCATGTAAACATCTGCAAAGAAAGTTCCTTAGGAAATAAAAGGCCAGGCACACCATTACTAGAAATGTGAAATTTTTTTTGTTCTTTTATGCAATTTAAACTACTAACAAACTTCTGTCAACGGCGTACAAAGAACAGAAGGAAATGCTCATTTGTCGAATCCTGGATGTGCCATTAGCAGCAACTTTGTGCACATGATATCAATACAAGGCAATTACAACCTTGTAGGTCTACACTTAAACAAGAGTCACCTGTAACTACACATTATATATGCAAGAAGAGGACGTAAGCTTCTTACCTGTGGAGCCAGGCCTTGTAGTACAACTCTTCGAGTGCTTGGAATCCTGCATGGTAGAGGCTGAATTTCTTAACAAATTTACTTGTAGATACAGTATATTTTGGAAGCATCATGCTCATTCACCTATGGTTACAGTTTTTGCTACATATCCTTTCAGGATTCGCATGTGCTAGCTTTGAAACTAGCTTAAAAATCTCACTAAAATCTCACAGCTGTAGGTAAATATTATAACAGGTTAAGATCCTCCACACGGTTTCTACAAGAAAGGACAATGTAAACTGGAAAATCACAATCCTGGTTGGGAAAACTTTACACAAACACAGTAAATATATCTAATGAGATTGACCATCTGGCAGTGCCTTTTTTTAATATCTTACGAAGGACAAGATGAAACTACTCTGGCAAGATCTGCTGAAGCAAAACAGAACAATTGTACAAAGAGACAAAATATTCTAGAAGTTGAAATCAATCAAAGCTTGAAATCAATAATCAAGAAAGACGTGTATACAAAACTAGGAAGCTTATGTTAAGGAAATTGGGGGTCCATGTTTCTCTTATCTATCTGCAGAAACACATAAAAACACCCACACCCCATATTTTCCTGGAAGTGGTAGCCACTCAGAAGGAGATTTACGAATGCCTTATGATTAATATATGTTTTTTTCTATAAAACGCTTACTATTATTAGCAAAATAAAGTTCCACGCTAAGCATGGTTAACATTGATCTCCTTCTTGAGAACTAGATAATCTGACCAGCAGAGATTAATACGACACAATAATTTGACCATAATGTTATTTTATACTTGAAAATACATAATATCAGAAAATAGTATGATACATATGAAAGTCAGTTCCACACCTAGTTTCGATCTTGCAGCCCCTCCCTCACTTTCTCTACGTAATGTCAATCTCACACATTTGTGCATAAGGTCCTATAGGGTAAGCTTGACTTTGCTCCAAATTTTTGTCCAATTTAAGAACTTCGTACCAAGAACTCACAAACACAATTTCCTGTTACAAGTTAAGACCCTTTGTTGGGTGTTCTGGGAACCAAAGTCACTTATTGGACACAATTTGGTCCAACAGTCTCTAGCATCGATGTATAAAGCAATACATGTAATTATAATCTTTATCAACTATAATTTTAGATGGAAATACAACTCCTCAAGTAATTCAAAACACAAACTATTGATCTATTGACTGCGGGATTTAACCTTATCACTTAAGGAAGCACGTACACAACTTTACTCTTATTCGTACATTATACAGCATTTAATCTGGGTATTGTTACTATATTTTGGTGGGTAGAATGATACTTTTAGTACAAACTACAAGCTAAATTGAAGTTTTTGATCCTAACCATATTGTCTGAGTGAGAAGATTATAAATGTACAGCTACAGAAAATGTTAGGCTTAATGTTTTCAATAATACCTATGTAGGTATCATTTCTAGAACAAAAAAACATGAACCATTGTTAGCTGAAAACAATCAACCTAGCCTTTTCCCATACAGATATATCTCATAGAGATTAGGGATAGGATCGACGACCAATCTTTTCAAGTAGTCTAAATGATTGATTATCTATCCAAACTATCAACATTATACACCCAACTAATGAGATAATTGACCTCTAGTTGCCTCACTTGTTGGCTAGTCAAAGGATATAACATCAATGACCCTGAGTTCATTACTGACACCGAATAAGATATCATGCTAAGAATAATTACCAAAGGAATCTAAGCAGATACTGATGAAAGTAAGACAAGATATCCTAGTTGAAGTGATTAACAATGAACATAGAAAGAAAACTATACAGACTGTAGTCTATAGAGATAAAACTGAAACTTGAATGAACAAATATGTCAAGATTTAGTATAGGACCTTGACTGACCTTGATTAGAAAAAGTATCAAAGAAACTTTCAAATCTCTTGAAAAAGGCTGCAAGAACATTTTCTCTTTCTAGTTGACAAGCACCCGAAGTCAATTTCTGCAGTTCTGCATTCAAGCATGTTGTTGGTCTCTCATTGTTCACATTCAAGCCTATTCCTACAAGAAAAGAAAAGAATATGTTTCATCATGCGTCAAATCAAAAACCCAGTCTCCTATTGAAGGCATTTGTAACTGCATTAATTGATTTTACGGGTGGCTGGGACCTCTCTGTTAAGGATTGCTAACAGCGGTTGAAGTTATATTTCCTTAACAAGGAGAACCAAGAAATCTAAAAGATATACATGTCGGTACATGGTCAACAGAAATAACTGTATCGTAAGTCTTAACCCATAAATAAAGGACGAGAGTATAGGACCCTTTTACCAGCACTAACATTGAACTTCTTCGATGAGTATGTTGAGGTGCAAAGGACCCCTCCAACTTTGAGGCCGTTTAAATACAAATCGTTCGGCCACTTTATTTTGAGATCCAGATATGGAAAGCCCTGAATTTTGATGGTGTTGCCAAAAAAATAACTACATAAGTAAATGAACATTAACATATAAAGCATGTGGCAGAATATAACCATATTTTAGGACAAGGGCCTCTTCATTTGAATATTTGTGAAGCAGGTCAGCATGATAAACTGGAGTTAGAAATCATGGTGATAACGTTCCATCTATGCTAGTGGTGGTTACTTCTTAGAATCAGCAACAGGTGACCCTAAATCAAGTGATGCGATTACTTATTAATCTAAAGAAATTTAATTACATCATATAAGGTTGAAGAGGTTTTGCATCAATTGCTACTCCCTTTTCGTCCATACCGAAGACTATAAGTTCAATACTCTAATAAGAAAATACTGGGACCATCAAATCCATTCATCAAATCCTATACTTTCGAATGATGCTTCTCTTCAAATAGACTCCGGAGAAAAGGGCCAAAGTCTAATAATGCTCTAAGTTTCATATACAATTTTCAAAACATATCATAATTAAGTATAAGAAGTTGATAATGCATCTACACTGGCTTCATTAAATAACGTCCAATTATACCTAAGTATGTACTTACTTTTGCATCACAGACATCTTTCAGACCTTCTACAACTGCAAGTGATACCACATATTGCAAAAGAGGCAATATCCTCCCATCATCCATTTGTAGTGTAAACGAAAACAAAAGGCAACCAGCTGGAGATTCCCAAACATTTCTTGACCTTCCTACAGTTAGTGTAAATTTTTTTGTCAAAAAACACGGGAATTTGTAAAATACACAAAGGAAAGAAACACGACAAAAAAATCAAACCTCTCCCTTTAAACTGGATATCCGCAACACAAACTGTTCCTATAGGAAGCTTGCAGAAATTCCTGTCATGAAGAACAACTAAGAATTTTAGCAGACATGATAAATTTAGAAAAGAAGCTTCCAAGCACTATAGGAACTGCAAGAAGGAAATCCCAATAGAACTAATTTTACTAAAGGTTTAACACAGTCTGGCCAATTTTACACTTGAAAATATGGGCAGTACAAAAATCTTGGATTTGAGGGGTACCACCATAACACGGAAACCTTATACATGACTGGACTCTACAAAGACCTAGAATTATAGTATGAAACAACTCAAACATCAATATCTTTTTAGTGGTGGAGCTTGAAAAGACAGTCATGCAACTAGAAACTCCGCATTTCTACGAATATATGATCAAAGGTTGCAATATTTAGAAACTACTATAAACGAACTCATTTTCTGACTAAACAATTTAGGTAACTCTATCTCAACAAAAAGAACATAAAATAAACACTTGGAATGCAAAACCTAGACCAACAAATCTCATGAAATTAAAACCTAGAAATCAGCGACCATAAACCACGAACCTAGAAAATTTAGTCAAACAATATCTCTCAGTCATTCTATCAAAAACTTCAGGTGCTCCAGTTTAAGTAATCAAAAAATTAAAATAAAATAACAATAAGAAACGACTTTGAGAATAACGAATACTCACTTAGCAATCAAGTCTTGTGTAGATGACAACCTAGGAGACCAGATAAGAAATCTACCAAATCGAGTAGCCGATAACGAATTCATGTAAGTCTCAATCTTAAATGTCTCCTCCTCAACCTCATAGGTCTTTTTCTCAGCATCAGAATCATATAAAAACACTGAAACTCCAGAATCTTCAATGGGAAGAGTCAAATTCTTATAATTGTCCTTGAATGATTTGGCAAATTCATTTTCTTGAGATGATTTACCACCCAAAACCAGAATACATGGTGATAATGATGATGAAGGTGGTGGTGATTTTTCCATGCCTGTAGAAACAAATAAACAGAATTTCAATATGCTACAATATGACGTGAAATTGAGAGGAATCGAGACAAAGTGAGACAGAGTTTTAGGGTTAGACCTGAAGAAAGAGTGAGAAATGTAGAGGGTTTTGAAAGAGGGATGAAATGGTAAGGAGGAGGTTTTGATGAAAAGAGAGAAAAGATGGTTAGATTTTTTATGGCAGACTTCATTTCTTTCTTAAATTATCCATCTTCCTAAGATAGAAACATGGCATAAATTCAGCAAATGTATACTGCATCATATCACTTGGGATTGGAGGAGCTAAAGGCCCAGAAATACACTCCTGCTTCAGTGCTTTGTGGCTTTGCTAATCTATACTGCATCTCCAATTGAGTCACCCATTTTTCCAACCAGTACATGACTATGCATATAAGGTAGGTTATATTTTGAAATCTCAATACATAAACTAGAAATGAAAAACAAAACACAAATGATTTTCGGTTTATCTTTGATGTCCTGGGTTTTAGTTAATTTTGATGATAAAACCCATATAAATCTCTTTATCAGTAGCTGATTCAGTGATTTGGTAGGCTACTAAACGAAAGATAAACTGTAATCATTAAAACAAAACTAAAATTGGCAACATTTCTTGAATTTCAGTATGCGGATATAACCACTAAATGGAGGATGTAACAAACAATTTACTTAGAAATACATACACACTCCTACAACTAACATATCAATTTCAGAAATTTAGGATATTAATTTGGTTTCTGAAGGACTAACCTCAGATGAGGATAACAATTAAAAGAGAGATCACTTGATTTTCTAGGGTTTTAAAGCTAGATGACCGTTGCCACGGTGGGAGGCCGGCGAAGAAACACAAACTGAAAAGAACCTAAACATCATCTAAATGACCATTTTAGTACCCATGTACCATCAACATTATTTGTAAAGGACAGACTGCTATATAAACATTATTCCCAAACCAATCTTTCGTACATGCAAAATTAGGCTGGCGAGGCAACTTGGCAAAAATGACTAGACACATAGAGTTAAAGAGGTAATGTTGCTGCTTACAATTTGCGAAATGTTTCTCTAGAAGTTGGCTATATGAAAGTTTATCCCGCTGAATTAAAGAGCTTTGGATTGTGCTTCCTCGCCCCTACAAGATGTGAACAAGATGTAAATTAAGAAGCAGTATGAAACAAAGTCGAGACAAAACACATTGATCACTTCGCACACTATGAAACTTGATTAACTACTGACTTCTAATCTACTCTTTATGCTTAACTTTTTGGGACCGGTATTATCACAAGGATATGCACAGTCAACCAACTTGGTTACCCTTGTCTGGAAGTATCAATTGCCAACTGACTTCTTCTAGGAAATGAAAGTCTATCCATGATCACTTTTTCTTTACTGGTCAACATTTTCTGGCCTAGCAATTGACTGGTATTGTACTTGATGTAGCGACAGTCTTACTTCAGCTTCTCGTTACAAGCACGTTTCAGCTTCTCATATCAATCTATTAGTTGTAACATAAAGTAGAAACATAATTAATATCTAAACCCGTAAATTTATGAGGAGCCATTACTCTATCACCGCATATAAACAAAACCCACTAATCAAAATCTCTTTAGAATCCTTAAACTACAATCAATCTGAAGGCACTTCTTTAAGGCATTTTATCAAACTGTGGTTGAGCATTGTTAATGTAAAGTGTTTCAAACTAGGTCAGAAACTATAATCTAGAATGAATTTTTAAAGTCCTGAGTTCATGAATCACGATTATTATTAAATTGATAGCACCTGTAAAGAACTTTACATGATAATCTGTATAGTTATTGAAGGTTTTAGTTAGGATACAAAAAAAAGAGGAAGTACAGACATAAAGAAAAACGGAGCTTGGATAAACGAAATAGGTTTAAAGATGAACAAACCATACCTGGATAAGTTTGTCCAATTGCTTGTAGCCTGAAATTTGGAAGGAAGAAGAAGTTTGTAAATTTCCAACAAAATCGAACTGATAATTTTAGGGGGGGTTTGTATTTTTGTAATTCTCACACTTGATTTATTTCTTCAGTGTTTGGCTGTTACCTAGTATATGAGCATTGGTTTCTTCGCAAAACCATTACGGATTTGAACACGCCTCAGTTTTAACACGAAGGTACGTGTTAAAGGTCCTTAGTTACAGTCTTGAAGTCATTTTTTACCACCGACTTTTTAGACACTCGTAGGGACTTTTAAGGAGACATATGCTCTACTAGCCTCTAACGCAGTATGTAGTACCCATGTTCATTTTCTTTGTTAGCTCGTTTTAGCTTTATATAATCTGGTTTAATTGGGGCTAGTGGGATTAACAGGAGATCGGAGGGAAAAAAAAGATGGGGTCATTCAACAGTAATTTTTCTACCCCTTAATTATATATTTTTATAAATGATTAAAATGCTTCCATAAACTAATCCTGATATATGATTAGTTTAGTTAATTAGTTAGATTAAATTAGTTATATATATTATGGTTAAGAATAAAATTAGAGAATTTTTTTTTATTTTTGTGAGTAGAGAAGAAGAGGGCTTTTAGAGGTTTTGGAGGGGGGAAAAAATAAAAACCTAGGGTTTTGAGAGATGAGTGATTCTAGTGGAAACATTGATATTGGAGAATATTCAAATAACAAGGATGATTGTCTTGAGTTAGATTGGATATATAACGTTGATCGATTGATATATAAAGCCGAAAATGAAGGTGCAAATGAAGAACCTCAAGCTCAAAATGAAGAAACCAAAGTTCATAACGAAGAACTCATAGCTCAAAACACACAGGTAAACTACCAATAGCTTACGAATGGTCGAAATTTTCGTTAAAATCGTTGAATCATAGTGGTGAAGCAAAGACACAGAGCAAGTGTAAACCTGCAACTTTACCATTATATGAAAAATCGTCATGGTCCAACATATGACAGTGACGACTGACGAGCCTTATCTGCAACTTTGCTCATTATGAGTCATCACTGTACTGTGTTTATACCATGATGACCGTTTAAGTTCAAAAATTCTTGTATGATAAATGTGTTAGAGTCACATTGGTTCATACCATATACCATAACAACTCTAACAAGTTTAATTTGTTGTCGTCAACGTGGATATTCATAACCTTGACGACACCATTTGGGAATTTCTTAATTTTGGCTTGTGTAAAACAATTGATCATAAAATCATTTCATTGAATCGAAAAGGCATACATCTTTCGTAGTGTTACACTAAAGGGAATGAAATAGAATGTATCATTAGATTACACTTAAACACCTAAGTATATATGATGAAATCATGATAGGTACTTTCTTCAAAAATACGATAGCAATCCTCATGCGTAAACGTTTTTCCATGGATAGTTTCATATTTGTCGAGAGCCATCACCCTCTGAAAAAAAAAATTGAATCGTTAAGAAGAAGAAGATGAGAGGTTTTTATTTATTTATTTGGTTTTGATTTTAAATGGAAATGGAGGCTGATTTTGGTTAAGTCTAATTGGGTTTTAAGTTTAGTTATTAATGATGAGGGTATTCACCACCTTTTGACACCCCCTATAGTTAATGGTGTTCCCATAGATTTTTCAAAGCCCCCTATTAATTTCACAAAGCCCCAATTAAACCAGGTTGTATAAGTTCGGGTGAAGTGTATCTTGATGGAATAATGGTGTTGGGTTTAACTTGGATATCGTTTATTTCAAGCCAATGTGAACCCGGGACGATGGTTTAAACTTTAAAGTGTTAAGTCTGAATAAGTTGAGTTATCTTATTTTTTATGAGAAACTGGCATATCACAACCTTGATAAGCCTCATGGGCCTAGATTTGATCGAACTCCAGCTGCACTAGTGGTTTTGCCACTGTTTTGGAAGCGTTCAACAATTTCATCTTGCAAGCTTGCTCTTTGTAGTTTGTTCGGCTCATCCAGTCTTGTTCAGCTCATCTGACTGGTTATATCAATTTGCTCAAAACCTGTATGATCCATACCCCATCATATCTACTCGAAGAAGATTGATTGTAGACCAAATTGACTGTCGCGAAAATATTTTCACCTGTTTTTTTTCTTCTTTTTTTTCGGTTGTTTTGGTGGAAAACAATCATGGTTGTAGCAATGGAGCATCTGTATTCATAAGTGCTTTTTAACTGTTAAAAAGTGATATTTGAAGATGGCTTTGTTAAAGTTAGCAATATTTCGGGCTATCTAGCTTTAGCTTTTTCTCTCTTTTCTACAGAGAACGCTCTCTGCCGTCGTAAAATTTCTTGGAGATACTTCAAAGCTTTCAATAAAACAATGGACGGTGGACACATTGATTTAACTAATAAAACACATGCACTTGCAGCTCAAGAATTGAAGATAAAAATCTAATTTCCAAAGGTACTTCACCAATATATGTGCAAGCTAAGCTGCCAATTCCTGTTGGCTAATTAGAAAACCCTTACCTTCAACCATACCATATACAGGAATCAGTAATGCTGGCAGAAACTCAAGTTCACAGAGTTCAGATTCAATAGAAAGGAAATCCTAAATTCCTAATAATCATGTTGTCAAAGTAAAGAAAGAATCAACTAGCTCAAATTAGTGTAGTCACTCGTTAATGCTGGCAAAAACTGAAGTTCACGAGTACAGATTCTAAAGAATGGAAATCCTACATTCACACTAATCATGTTGTCAAGGTAAAGATAACGATGTGTGACAACTGATAATCCTACTAATCATTCAAGGTGTTAGAATTAAAAATGGATTTCTTACTTAAAATGAATTTTATTACTTAATATATCTTAAAGGGATCTAGGGTCACTAGTCCAAACTTGGGGTGGAAAAATAGAGCCATCCATTTTCACTTCTCAGTGAATGAGAAACCTTTGGTTTGTCCCATATTGGGCAAACCAAGGAGGAAGTTTATCCTCTTTACCACAAACGTTCTATATAAGGAAAAAGAATTAGTGGATTGGATATGGACTTAGGAAATGGACTAGTGGGCAAATGCACACATGTGCGGTGCTTCGCACCGAAGCACCGCGGGCTTGCGGAGCTTGCGTGTGCTTTTGCGTGAGCCTTGGTACGACCCTTGGTGTGTGCCTGCGAGTGCATACGTGTACCCATCAAAGATCCAACGGTTTTATATTTTAATTTTGTACATTAAATATTTTACCGTTTTGTATTTATAAAATTAAATCAGGTTTAATAAACAAAATCTTTTAATTAAATATCTCGAATTAAATATGTTTAATTAATTGAATTTTGACCGTTTGAAAATTCAACAGTCTTCTTCTTCTTTAAAAGAAAAACAAAAGTCAGATTTTTACTTACCCCAGTCGCAGCCACTGACCTGACGACTTTTCCCCTCTTCTTGCTTTGTATGCGCACTAGATTTTTTCTTCATTTTCTTCTACTGTTAAGTTCACAACGGGCCAACGAGTCTTGCTAACTGGGTTGGTATCAGGTGGTTTTATCCTAGATTCGATTTGTCATCTCTAAAGGTATAGCAACATCTTTCTAAAGGTGTACCTGACAAATATCGAGTTAAGGACTTCAAGAGATGGCAGTCAAAAATGTTATTTTTCGTGAGTTTCCACATGCTAGATGAGATAGTTCTGAAGCCGTTTGATGAGTCTCTGAATGAACCTGAAAAATTACAGAACTTAGAAAGTTGGAAGAGAAGTAATTATATGTCCAAAAATCATATCTTAAACTGCCTAGAAGATGCTTTATATGATTTTTACAATGCTAAGGATAATTTTAATGCTTACAATTTATGGACTGCACTACAAGATAAATATGAAGCAGAAACAGCAGGAAGTAAAAAATTCCTGGTTGCACGTTTTCTGGAACATAAAATGATGAATGATAAATCAGTGGTTGATCAGTTTCTGGAGATGCAAAAAATTATTAATGAAATAATTGCTGAAGGAATGGTTATTGACGAAACATTTCAAGTTTCTGCTGTTATTGAAAAATTGCCAAATTCCTGGGCTGAATATAAGAGAAGACTAAGGCATGAAACTGGTGAAATTTCCATATAGAATTGGGCAAGAAAATCCAAGTTGAAGAATTGTTGTGTTCAAAGGACAAGAATGTTTCTTCTGCAAGAGACATGTCAAACAAAGCTCACGTCATCGAACACAAATTTGCTAATCTAAGTCTGGAACACAACAAGCGCAAGCCTGGCCAGCAAAGAAAAGGTACCTTTCAAAAACCAAAATCTTGTATTGGTAAAATTAAGGGAGCATGTTATGTTTGTGGTGTGTCTGGCCATATGGCAATTCATTGTAGAAAACGCAAAGATGCAAATTTTAAGAAAACAAATGTAAATTTAGTTGAAAGTAGAAAAATGAGTTTTCTGGCACGGTGTCTGAGGTTAACTTAGTTACCAATGTGAGAGACTGGTGGTTAGACTCTGGATCTACCAAACATGTCTGCGGAAGTAAAGACATGTTCACCTCCTATTAGACGGTAGGAGAAGGAGAAAAACTCTTTATGGGTAATTCATCTGCAGCACAGGTTGCAGGAAAATGAAAAGTTTCGTTGAATCTCTCCTCTGGGAAAATCCTCACATTGAATGAAGTTTTACATGTACCAGACATCTGCAAGAATCTCGATAAGGGCTTTAAGATTGTATTTGAGTCTGGGAAAGTGATTATCACTAAGGGAAAGGATTTTGTGGGAAAGGGATATAAGGCTGAAGGCCTATACAAATTATCTGTAACCTCTGTTGAAGTTAATAAAATTGATTCTTCTTATGTTGTTGTCTCATTGAATATCTAGCATGGTAGACTTGGTCATGTAAATTTTAAATCAATGAACAAATTGGTAAACTCTGGCTGCATTCCAAAATTAAATTTGGAATATGAACATAAATGTGAAGTCTGTGTAGAATCAAAATATGCAAAGAAGCCCTTTTAGAAAAATGTCCACAGAAATTCTAATCCCTTAGAGTTAATTCACTCAGACTTAGTTGATATGAAATCAATCCAAACTAGAAGTGGTAAAAAATAGTTTGTCACTTTCATAGATGATTGTACTAGATACTCTCATATTTACTTGCTTAAAGGAAAAGATGATGCTTTAGAAGCATTTAAATTATATAAATTAGAAGTAGAAAACCAATTGAACACCACAATTAAAACCATTAGATCTAACCATGGGGGTGAATATATAATTCCTATAGGCGACTTTTGTGCACAACATGGCATTATTCATGAGGTAACTCCTCCTTATTCACCACAATCAAATGGAGTGGCTGAACGGAAAAAGCGAACCCTTAAGGAGATGATGAATGCCATGTTAATCAGTTCAGGACTACCGACGAACTTGTGGGGGGAGGCCGTCCTCTCAGCTTGTTATATCCTGAACAGAGTGCCCCTTAAAGGATCAGTCAAATCACCGTATGAATTATGGAAAGGCAAACAACCCTCTTATGGATACCTCAAAGTGTGGGGGTGTTTAGCCAAGGCCTTTATTCCTCCACCTAAGAGGACTAAAATAGGACCTAAAACAGTTGATTGTGTCTTCATAGGATATCCCGAACACACCACTGCTTATAGGTTTATGGTTGTGAGTTCTGAAAACTCAGAAGTTGGTGTGAACACCATTATGGAATCTAGGGATGCTACATTTTTAAAAAATGTGTTTCCGTTGAAATCTGAATCTCGCATGATATGTGATGATCCCCTAGATGTCCCTTCTTCTAGCCATATTTTACCGATAAAAGAAGATGAATCTGTTTATGAACCTAGAAGAGGCAAAAGACTTAGAATAGAAAAATCTTTTGGGCCAGACTTCGTAACTTGTTTAGTTGAAACTGATCCACAAACCTATAAAGAGGCCATGACTTCTTCTGAAGCTCCATGGTGGAAAGAATCCACTATTAGTGAGATGGATTCTATTGTTCAGAATGAAACCTGGGAGATAGTAGATTTACCTCCACGGTGCAAACTCATAGGCTGTAAATGGATCTTCAAGAGAAAACGTAAGGTAGATGGAACTGTGGAAAAGTATAAAGCTAGACTAGTAGCTAAGGGATATAAACAAATAGAAGGTGTAGATTTCTTTGACACTTATTCACCGGTCACTAGAATTACTTCCATTAGGATGCTAATTGCAATCGCTGCAATTCATAATCTAGAAATACATCAAATGGATGTAAAAACTGCGTTCCTAAATGGTGAATTAGATGAAGAAATTTATATGGACCAACCCGAAGGCTTTGTAGTGAAGGGTTATGAAAACAAAGTGTGCAGACTTAAAAAGTCTTTATATGGCTTGAAACAAGCACCGAAACAATGGCATGAAAAATTTGATCATGTAATGTTCTCTAGTGGATTTAAAATAAATGAAGCTGACAAATGTGTGTACAATAAATCTATAAATGATGCCTGTGTGATTGTATGCTTGTATGTTGATGATATGCTTATACTAGGCACAACCTTAGAAATCATTAATTCCACTAAGAACATGTTGAGTGAGAACTTTGACATGAAAGACTTAGGTCCTGCTGATGTAATCCTAGGGATGAAAATTAGAAAGGAGTCTAATGGATTCAGTCTTAGTGAATCTCATTATGTTGAATAAGTTCTTAAGAAATTTAACCAGTTTGATAGTAAACCTGCAAGTACTCCATTTGACCCTTCTTGTAAACTCAAGAAAAACAATGGCAATGGAGTCTCGCAACTTGAATATTCACGAGTCATAGGAAGTCTGATGTATTTGATGAACTGCACAAGACCAGACATTGCCTATGATGTGAGTAGATTAAGTAGGTATACCTGTAATCCAGGACATGAACATTGGGATGCACTTTTCAGAGTGTTGAGGTATCTT
Organism: Papaver californicum; assembly: GCA_023531435.1. Lineage (NCBI taxonomy): Eukaryota > Viridiplantae > Streptophyta > Magnoliopsida > Ranunculales > Papaveraceae > Papaver > Papaver californicum. The sequence continues at coordinate 921,389 of JAJJMC010015866.1, forward strand.
AAATACACTTTAAACTACTGTTTGAGTTATGAAAGACACCCTGCTGTTCTTGAAGGATACTGTGATGCAAACTGGATAGCAGACTCAGAGGAGTCTAAGTCTACGAGTGGATACGTATTCACTCTAGGATATGGATCAGTGTCTTGCAAGAGTTCCAAACAGACCTGTATCGCTCGATCCACTATGGAATCCGAGTTTATTGCGTTAGATAAAGCAGGAGAGGAAGCCGCTTGGCTAAGATTCTTTTTAGAAGACATTCCTCTCTGGCATAGGCCTGTGCCAGCTATATCTATACATTGTGATAGTCAAGCTGCAATAGCTAATGCTAAAAACAGCAACTATAACGGAAAATCTATTCATATTAGGAGAAGACACAATTCTCTAAAACAACTAATCTCAACTGGCGTTATTTCTGTTGACTTTGTGAGGTCTAAGGAGAATATCGCGGATCCTTTGACGAAAGGCTTGTCCAAGGAGATAGTTAGTAATGCATCGAGGGGGATGGGGCTTAAGCTCATAAATTAAAACTTGCCATGAAGGATACTCAACCTTGCTGACTGGAGATCCCAAGATCAAGGTTTTGAATGAGACAACTAATTTGTGGCGGTTAAAAATTAAACACTATGAGGGAATTATTTGCTTTGTCCCTTCCCTATGGTGTAGACGTGATAGTGTGACTGCATGTGAGGATGACTTATAATAAAGTCTTAATGAGTTCTATAGTTTCAATTTAAGATTGAAATGGGGTGTAGCAGTTAACACTCTTGATAGAACTCACCTATCTGAATGAGGAAGTGGGTCGCTTCCTATGAGAATTGAGCTGATTCTCTAGAGCATTCTGAGAAACGGGATATGTCCAGGGCCAAAACGGACACAACGGCGTGAACTTAACAACACTCTTGAGAGATATCTCGCGTAAGGAGCTATTGATGAATTACACCAAACCATGGCAGTTCAAGACATCGCGTTCACTGTCCATCAAGTAGTTCCGGTACTTCTCACTAAGCAGAGGTTCAATTCCTTATGGACACCTATTGCTTAAGAGGTATTTCTCGTTTTCCAGTTTTTTGATTTATCGCTTTCTTCATTCATGTGGGGGATTGTTAGAATTAAAAATGGATTTCTTACTTAAAATGAATTTTGTTACTTAATATATCTTAAAGGGATCTAGGGTCACTAGTCCAAACTTGGGGTGGAAAAATAGAGCCATCCATTTTCACTTCTTAGTGAATGAGAAACCTTTGGTTTGTCCCATATTGGGCAAACCAATGAGGAAGTTTATCCTCTTTACCACAAACGTTCTATATAAGGAAAAAGAACTAGTGGATTGGATATAGACTTAGGAAATGGACTAGTGGGCAAATGCACACATGTGTGGTGCTTCGCACCGAAGCACCGCGGGCCGGGGGCTTGCGGAGCTTGCGTGTGCTTTTGCGTGAGCCTTGGTGCGAGCCTTGGTGTGACCTTGGTGTGACCTTGGTGCGACCATTGGTGCGAGCCTTGGCGTGAGCCTCGCGTGTGCCTGCGAGTGCATATGTGTACTCATCAAAGATCCAACGGTTTTATATTTTAATTTTGTACATTAAATATTTTACCGTTTTGTATTTATAAAATTAAATCAGGTTTAATAAACAAAATCTTTTAATTAAATATCTCGAATTAAATATGTTTAATTAATTGAATTTTGACCGTTTGAAAATTCAAAAGTCTTCTTCTTCTTTAAAAGAAAAACAAAAGTCAGATTTTTACTTACCCCAGTCGCAGCCACTGACCTGACGACTTTTCCCTTCTTCTTGCTTTGTATGCGCACTAGATTTTTTCTTCATTTTCTTCTACTGTTAAGTTCACAACGGGCCAACGAGTCTTGCTAACTGGGTTATCAGGTGGTTTTATCCTGGATTCGATTTGTCATCTCTAAAGGTATAGCAACATCTTTCTAAAAGTGTACCTGACAAATATCGAGTTAAGGGCAGTCTGTTGAACATGGGACTCCATCTCTTTGCGCTTGTGCAATTGTCTGAAGTGTGTTATCTGTTCTAACCCTTAATTCCTTTCAAGTTTCTGTTTGTTTGCTTACTGTTACAGGAATATTCTCCAACACAAGGTAAATAAAGAATGCACTGGCGGAATTGAGTGTCAGCACTTTTCATTATAATTTGATGAAATGCTGTAATCTCTAGTTGAGTAATTTTTGTGTCTAGTCATGCTTCTGCCTTCAGAGTCTATGTTCTGTGTTCCTTAGTTTTGCTAATTCAAGTTTCCAGTTACCAACAAGAGGGGCAACCCTCAAAATACACAGAAGGTACTATCGGATTCGACCATTAAAGTTGTAATAATGGATTCTAAATTCTAAGTCAGCAAAATATGCTTCAAATCTGTTTTAAAGATTTCACGCAAATCAGATAGTGTGATACACATGGGTTTTCAACTAGATAGTGAAGGCTAAAAAACTCATTTTCTTTTCATGAGTTTCATGCCAAGACTGAAATTTTCTACAACTACAGGGACACATATCAAGAACTAGTTAATTTACTGCAAAAATTACTCTGCATGAGTTTCAGACAAATTCAACAAACAAGAAGCAAAAGCAGCAATTTACATTTCAAAATAAATATCATAATGCACAGCAAGTACAATAAAAATATAGCTCACAACTGTTCGATTTGAATGCAAATAATTAACAAATGAACTGCACTGCACCACACTGAACAAATCAGCTTTCATACAAAACAATCCAAAAACCACATCCATTGCAAACCATGTTTTTCTTACACAGTTAGGAAAAGCTAGAATTATAACATGTGAATAACAAAACCAAATTCAGACAACTAACGTGGTGCCTTCTTCTTTCCAGCAATTGCAATTCTCTTACCCTTTAGAGTCCTGCAATTGTTCTTTGTACGTTGTCCTCTGCAAGGCAATCCTTGAATATGTCTTACTCCTCTATAACACTGAATTTCCTTCAATCGCCTAATATTAAGAGCATTGAAACGCCTCTGAAAAAATACCAAATACAACAACATCAAATTATTGAAACCCATGTTCTAATTTTCATAAAACCATTCGAACTATCGCAGAATCTCTAAAGCATTATAATATACGTGCCTTAAACTATACACATTTTCAGAAATAATCAACCATTTAACTCAACAACCGAAGACAACAAAATCGAAAAATCTACTGAGAATTACCAAGTCTCCTTCAATAGTGTACTTAGAAACAGCCTCACGAATTATAATCAATTCTTCTTCAGAAAGATCTTTAGTAATTTTGTTAGTCATACTAAGATCACCAAGAATTTGACGAGCTCTAGTTCGACCAACCCCATGAATGTATTGAAGTGAGTATTCAATCCTTTTGTTGTTAGGTATTTCAACTCCTCCAACACGAGCACATCTGATACTTAAACCTTGTACCTACAATGTCATTAAGATTATCAATATTAAGATTAGAAGACCAAAACATTAAGCAAACAAAAAAAAAACCTAAAAATTGCAGAAATTAAGACAAACCTACCTTAACAGAATTGGACTTTGAGAAGGTGAGTGTGTTGGTGAAAGGATTGTTGTTAGGGTTTCCTCCTTTGTAGATAATTGAAAGTGAAGGAGCTACTGGCATTGCCAATGCTTGAGCCATTTTTCTCTCAATCCAGAAATGAAGTTGTTTGATGAATGAACTAGTGAGGTTTGAGTGCCATCTGCTGGGTAACAAAACACCTTATCCTACCCTCATGGAGGATTTTTTTATATTAACACTCACAATTTGTACTCTGGCAGACCCCAAAAACATTTTGAGGGAGGGAAAATTGATATACGTGTACTCATTGAGAACAAGGGTATTAAATTCATTGCTTTCTTCTTTTCTTTTTTTATTGGTAAAAGAGAGATGAGAATCTTAGAAATCCTTAACCAGGTTTTATCGAGTAAATTTACTTAGAGAGTTTCTCATAATTATGAGAATTTATGGGTTAAAATTATTAAGGCAAAGTATTCTAAGAATAAGGAATTCCTTCAGTTAGATAAGTTAAAAGAGGACAGCTTGGCTATGGAAAAACATATATGATAGCATTGATATGGTGAAACAGTTCTCTTTCTGGATGGTTAAAAGTGGTACTAAGATTAGTTTTCCCTCCGTCTGTCTTTATTAGTCTGATTTGAAAAAATCAAAATATTAAAGAGGCCGGAGAAATATCTAAATCTACCCCTATTAAATACTACATTATTACTAAAAATAAAAATAAAGATTTGTAGTATAAACATTTCATAATGAATCAAATAATTGTAGTTAGAAATATTTAAAAAATGAATGAAGATAACTAGTAATGATATTAAATGGATTTGTTTCTTTATTTACGGATATATGGTTTAAGATTTTAGATTGGGTTATATTAAAAATAATTTTATAATTATAAAAAATTAAGAGTATATTTGATAGTTAAGTGAAAACTATCACTATAAACGGAAGCTGATAACTATTTTAACACAGACGAAAATAGAATAGAGGACTAATAAAAAAAGACCGAGGGAGTATTTGGTTAGATTATTGGGTTTTAGGTCTTAATACCCCACCGGAACCAATTGATGGTTTATCTAACCAAAATAATTACACACTTGTTTGTGAACTTTATATTCCTAGTAGTAGAATTTGGAATGTGGATTTGGTTAATTTTATTTTCACTGTTAATAGTGCTAGGAAAATCTTGGATATGAGAATTTCTGCTACATGTGAAGATGCTCTTATATGGAAACCAGCTAGAAAAGGTAATTTTATTGTCAAGAATGCGTATACACTCTATGCAATACTAGGTCTCTTAATTATGCCTATAATTGTGTGGCTCCTATGGAAACCTGGAAATGATTATGGGATGCTAGAATTCCTCACATAATTCAACTCTTTATTTGGAAATGTCTTAAAGACATTCTTCCAACTAGAGATAAAATTGCCAGGTGCAATTCTGATATTAAGATTCTCTGTAGTTTTTGTAATTCTGAAATTGAGTCTGCAGAGTATTTATTTATATCCTGTGATTATGCTAGGTCTGTCTGGTTGAGATTCACTGTAGTTTTTGTAATTATGAATCAATATCCTAGTTTCTTAACTTGGATTATAAGTTGGTTTAATTCTACAAGAACCAATAGTATAGTTTTATTATTGAAATATAATATTGTTATACAAATGCATGATAACTACCTGGATATTGTGGAAGGATAGATGATATTTGGTATTTCAGAATTCTAAGTCCAATGGGTATCGTACTATTGAAAGGATAAAACAACTCTATCAACAATGCATAAATTATGTTGGTAATAAAAACTCTAACAATCTTAATTGTGTGCAAATGAAAGACTGGATACCACCAGATTAAGATTTCATTAAAATTAACAAGGATGCATCCTTTATTGAAACTTCTGGAAAAGGGAGAATATGACTAATAATTAGAAATTCTGCAGGAACATGCTACGGAGCAAAAAGAAGATACTCTGATGGTGGACTGAACGAGGATCATGGAGCTGAACAGTTGGAGTGCATGGCTATGGAGGAAGCTTTTAACTTAAACTAAAAGTATGAGATATTAAAAAGTTATTTTTAAATCAGATAGTGAGAACCTAGTTAGGACAGTCAACGAAACAGAGTCGAATGTCCATTGGAATTAAGGTATTATTTTGGATGTTAAGAATAGTTTTAAAAGTAGTAGTTTGTGGTTCTTCAAGTAATAGGCAAAGTAATATTTTTGCCCATTCTCTAGCCAAAAAAGCTAGAGTAGATGAAATTATGGAAATGACGAAGAATGATTTTTCATGTTTTGAATTATGTTTAATGAATAAATTTTTTTCTTAATAATAAAAAAAAAATTCCACGTTTTTTAGCAAAGTGGGCAAAGTGGTTAGGGGAAAAATATTTTTGGCCTAAAAAAATATTTGTTTATCTTAAACCCACCAATAAAATTATATATAAGAAACTCATAATTAATTATGATATGAACTGATTATATAAATAACCTTTCACCTATTTTAAAAGGAGATTTTGTTGATATAACCCTATTTTATTACCTTCATTTCAAATATGACCTCGGTTTTTTCAAATATTATAAATATGACCCCGGTTTTTTCTTTTATTATAAATATTTGAAAAAATCGGGATCATATTTAAATAACTACTATATAAATACAAAAAATTCTTAATAGATCGTTGTTTCGGGACTCTCTCAAAACCGCCTCTCACATAGAATGGGTCCCGCCCCAAATAAAAAGTGCCCCCTGCTAACTCCAGATGGGGAGGGACCACGCCAATGTGAGTTGCGGTTTTGGGGGAGTCCCAAAACCACGGTCTGTTGAGAATCTTGCATATAAATATTAAAGTAACAAACAAAATCTCTAAAAAAATCTCCATAAAGAATATTTTTTTGATTTTATTTTTCACACTCATTCCTTACTCGTAAATCATGCCTTTTTATCTACATATTTTTTGGTTTTTTACAGGGGGTTAGTGAATCGAGAATTATAGAGAGTTTCACAGAGATTTAAATCTCTTGTTATTCGTTAGAGACTTTAAAAAGAGTCTCTTAAACACCTTTATTAGTGAATAATGACTGTATTTAAGTTTCTGAAATTCTCAAAAACTATTTGTTCTTGGTTAGAGACTTCTAAAAAGTCCTTTAAATGGTCATGTTATTGGATATGAACTTTAAAGTCATGGATTTATAATTTTCAGGAACTTTGAAAGATTTTTATGTGAAAATAGGCATGGCCAAAGTCTCTCCAAAATAGGTGATATTTTGGGAGACTTTGAAACTAGTGTTGATTTTATTTTATTTTATAGTTGCAACATTGTTTTTTCTTTTCTCTTGTGTATCAAACATTTAAACTAATGATGAATTAAGCTACAATGTGTTATCCTAAAGCAAATCTTGTAATTTGATCTATGCTCTTGCAAGTATATTAAATTAACATACTAGTCATCTATCATACATTACCTACAACTAGCTTATGGGACAAAAAATGGTAAGAATCTATACAATGACGAATTATTAGAAAAAGACATGACTTTTTTTTATTGGTTAGAAAAAGACATGATTTAGGAATATACTTGTATATTGGAGTAAAACCAAATTGGAATACATTTGGAGTTTCTGAAGCTCGGTGATAAAAGATCATTTTTAAAGTTAGGAACCACTACAATATGGAATAATAGTCTAGCAGGTATTCTAGCTGTTTAGTACTACTAGCAAAAGGCAAAATCAACCAAGCACCAACCATAATATTACATTTGTTGTACATCATTCGTTCTCTTTTATTTGTGCCATAGAATACCCCGCGTGTACTATGTAGTTATCATTGTCATGACTAAAAGAAGAAAATAATAATAGAAAAAAAACAAAAAAAATGAGAAAAGAAAACACAGACTATGTGATTCATATACTTAAAAAGATTGCATACAGATATATATATATAAGTGAACTATTTGGTCCTACGAAATATTCTATTTAGTGGTGGGATGAGTGGAACAAATAGATTAATGAAAACATAGGCATAGGACAACAATGAAATTTATTTTGGCAACGAACACATATTTTACTAGGTACTCATAATACTTTTGTTAAAGTTGTAACGTGCATAACAAAATAAGGGGTTAATTGACGTTTGATACTTACATTTTGTCCAGTTTTAGTCTTTGGTCTAACATTTGTCCAATGTTAGGGCTTGGTACATGGAATGAACGTTGACCTGCGTTGACCAGGTTAAGTCTAATTTTAATTTAATAAAATCATTAATTTTTCTGTTATTTTATATAAACCGTTAACAAAACCATTAAATCAACGGTTCCAAATAAACCCCCAAATCTACACCATTTTTCATCGCCTTCTCCTCCCTTTTATTTATTTTATAAAATTAATTAATTCTGGTCAATAACGGTCAACTACGGTCAACATTCAGTCCAGGTACCAAGCCCTAACATTGGACAAATGTTAGACCAAAGACTAAAACTGGACAAAATGTAAGTACCAAAAACCAATTAACCCTAAAATAAGTTCGTAGATATTTTGAATTTCTGATGAAATATTATATTTTATTCCTCTTTACACCATAAAAACTCTCTAGAAATCCACTAGATTTGTATTTGTAAGTCACATAGACTCTTTAAAATACTCTCATAAAATCATTAAAAATCTCTAGATTTTCAGAGAATCTCCGGAGTCACTCAAAAAAATCTATGCAAATCTATAGAATTCTCATTTAACTACCTCCCTGTTAGTTTTCTCCCTTTACCTCCTTTTCTCTACCCGTTTAGTTTATAAATTTTCTTTTTCCTTATTTTCTTTTTTCTCTCTTTCTTCTTTCTTTCCTCTTCATAAAGAGTGTAACCAAAGATATTCACTCAGAGCACGTTGAGAACACATATTTTTATGGAAAATAATATAAAGTCTAAAATTAATTAAGGTAAAAAGCGATTTTTTTCACCTAAATAAAAAATCTTATTTTCATTAGAATTATGTCAATTTAAACCTTAATAAAACCAAAAAGGTTACATGAAAGTCGGATTTTTACGAAAACACAAATTTCATAACAAGTCACTACAAGATCAAAAAGGAAAAACGAATTTTTCACTCAAAACCCAAGTGAAAATTAAAATTTTCCCTAGAGATATATCCGTTCAGAGACTTGCAAAGTAAAAAAAAAAATTTGAAAAATGAAATTCCACATAAAACATGGGTCAAAATAGAAATATTTTTTAGAGAGAGAATGTAAAACGTGGAAAGTATCTTGAAAGAGATAGAGAGTGAAACGTGAAAATTGAAATCCATACCATAACCATAAATAACACTAACACGTTAATATTAGTGCACCATAAAATTTGGCAGATAATTTTGTTAGTAAAAATAAATGAGTAAAGGACATTTTATCCATGTCAAAAATTTGAAAGTAGAGTAATACCGAAAGTTACTATTTTTAATTATAAATCTTATATTATAGTCTAGACATATATACATTCATAATTATGGGTTTATGATAGAGATAAAATTCATTCGTAAGTTTCTAAAATATATTCACAAGTGGTCATGCGAGAGCACCCAGAACTACTGATCTCAAATATAAGAGTTATTTCAATAATTTTTATCAAGAGATATTGGCTTGGTTCAAGCCGTAAAATGAAATGAAGCAGTGCAAAGTGCAAAATTAACCGATTTTAAGATAAATCCTTCTAGTTCAAGACGTAAAACTAAGCAATGCGACATAGATATTTAGTTTGTGTTATGTACTGATTGAGCTGAACATGACATAATTTGTATTTTTTCTCAAAAAAAATATGGTAATGGAAATATGGGACTGAACCTCTGGTATACCGGTCAAACTCCTTATCTTTATGAGTTCTTTTTTGAGTGTATATTTAGGAGGCTCTGACTCCTTTTCTTTCTTCTTCTTATAAATATATTTTTCACTTTGATTATATATATTTTTCTCTTTAAAAAAAAAAACGGGTCAAACTCCATTAGACCATATCATATCAATAGTTTTATACCAGGTAGTTAACTTTGTCCATACCGATAATTTATAGTATCAATTTAGAATTCCCAATCCTTCACGAAAATAGAATCAGATGTTAATTAACACTTGTCGTTTTAAAGTTTAACTTGAACAACAAGTCTTAAATAAGGAAATTAGACCATATACTAGCCAACTAACTAATTAGAATTAGGAGGGGAAGTCATTTTCTAAGTACATTCTTAACACTATAATACTATTGCGAGGTTTTTTTTTCCAGAGACTGAAAGATCTAGTAAGAAAATCAGATATCTCTTTAGTAATATTGTTCTGCTCTATTTGTTTTGGTTAATTATGTTAGAAATTATGTCCCATTAATTTTGGATCACTTATGGAAGACTTTTGTTTTGGTTAATTATGTTAGAAATTGTGTCCCATTAACTTTGGCTCACTTATGGAAGACTTGGACTTGGTCCAAGTATGATGTGTCAAGATGTTAGAGACTAAGTATTGATGTGTCAAATACTTAACACTTATGTAATGATATGTCAAGTAGTAGAGAATCATGTATTGATGTGTCAATCTACTACGGACTTATGTATTGATGAGTCAATTATATTTGTTATGCATTAGTATGTGTCGGTGACATATAGGTATGAGCTAGATTTGATTGGAAGCTAAAAATACTATAAAATACTTGTTGAGAGAACTCTTATTTTTTGTCCATAAAAGAAGTTACTACTATATCCATCACTAAAGGATAGTAATCTATAATAGTAAGGTAGAGGAATATGTGCTTTACTCTTATGATTAAAGATAGTATGTTGGTTAAATCTTCATGAAGCAAATAAATTAAAGCAACATAAACACAAAGGATTAAAGGTAGTGATTACCTCGATCAACTTCTCTCATAGCCCAAGGATTTTGAAACTTGCACTGAAAAACATGAAAACTTCAAAGCCCAATTTCGTTCTTATGATGAACCTTCACTGCCCACCTTGGAACAATACCAAATGATATTAAGTTATGTCATCGGGGTCTACAGTGTTATTGACTGGCGGGGTTGGTGTCTTGATTTGTCACTTGAGGTCGTAAAAGCTTTTCAAGAATTCCATGATTTAATTGGCATAGAAAAAGCACATCTGGGTGGATTTTTTTTTTGGTCCAGGAAGAGAACACTTGCTACCAAGATAAACATTGGATCAGATCCTTTTACAATTAAATGGATTGATAAGAGATTTAATCGCAGTTTTGATCTTTGAAGAAATGCCAATTTAGGGGTTAGGTCTACAAGAGGTTGTTCATCTATTTTGTTTGTTTATCTATTTTATCTATTTTGTGTGTACTTCATTTTCAATGTTGATCGTATAAAACTCATAGCAAATTTAGCATAATGAAAATATCATTTTAAGGGTGAAAAAAACAACAACAAAAAAACTATGTTTCAAGTGTGTAGAGCATGCACATTTATTGAGCTAAAATAAGAACTCATCTAAACAATCTCTTGCGTGGCTATAAGTTATTATCTTATTTGTTAAAGTTTATGTTTCATGTGGTAATATAGAATAACCTAGATCTTATATCATGTCATAGAATAGTTGTGTTGACATGCTAACAGATTATTCATAAGTCTAGCGTTTCTCTCTACATCTAGGCCTAGGGATTTTTCTTTTGCCTCTCTTATTCTTCTTTAGTAATTTTGTGGCATTCTAATATAGGGAAACTAACAACAAAGGTTTACAGTCAGAATCAGAATACTTTCAGGACATAAATAGTTAGTTAATTAAGGAAGAAAAATCTTGGCAATGGGTGAGTTACTTGATCAACAACATTACTAGTATTATCGTTTATTTGATAGTGACAACGAAGATGAACCACTTCCAAGTCCATTGTTGAAGATGAGTCTTTTAGGATTAATGATTCTGATACACTTAGAGTTGTTGAACCAGTTGACGTTGTGATGGATATGAGTGAAAAGAAAAGGGGAATGCTAAAATTAAGCAGGGGAGCAACTGTGCTAAAAAGAAGGACGAAGACAGTGTTAGGGCGCGGATAGAATGGAAAAGTTGACATCTATCGGTGCAAAGGTCCAAGCTCCTGGCGGGATTCTAAAGAAAAAAAACTTACTTGCACTTTTTCTTTATACATCGAACGTATCGTCATTAAAACACTTTCTTTTTTAAAAATAGAATTAAAAAAACACAGTAAAATCTTAATCCATATTTAAAAAACTAAATATCTTATTCATATTGTCTTGTGTAAGTTTATTAATTGTGTGTTTATCCGTATGACAGTTAGACATGTTTTTGTCTTATTCTAGAGCTTAATTTGATTGCAATCCAGTTTTATTAGCTCAATTGATCATATCCAGAGTATTCTCACATACATATGTTACATACAACAATTTATGCACAATCCTTAATATTGAGTTCATAGGATCAACTCAAGTCATGCAACCCTATCAAATACCAATAGCCTACTGGGTCATCACAAAATATTCCAAAAGCTTCTTAAAGTGGAATTATTAGGTTCTTTGTTATTTTAAAAATGCCCATACATAAATGAAGTTATCTTTGTTATCAGTATTGCATATACTTGTTTATGAAGTGGTCATGGAATTTTAGGAAAGTATGAAATGATAATGTTTAGGCCAAAAAATCTTTTCGACTAAACAACCAATCATATTCTCACATATCAATTTAAAGTTGAAATCGAGTAACACCCAAACATCTTTGTATTGATTTTATAAAATCACCTCTGTGCCAAACATAAAATCTTTTCTGTACGATGTATATGATTACTCAAATTTGACATCTTTGAGCTATCATTTTTACAAATTGATTAATTAAGTACAAATAATCCTTCCATAATATAATTACTTCTCCTAGATTCATACCTAAAAATATCTTCTCTTTCTTTCTGAGGTTTTTCTTCCTATTTTTTCCCCACCCCTTCTTTGTTGTTTGGATTCTTCTATTTATAGATTTATTTACTGGGTCCCACTTTGTGCAACGTGTCATTTTCTCCAGTTTGGTCATCGTTCCTCGATCGATTCTACTTTGGGTCGATGCTCTCGTGTCATTTTATCCAGTCTTGTCGTCATTCTTGGATTGCCTTTTCCTTGGTTCGATCCATTTTATTTCGATGTACCCATCGTTCTTGTATTTCCTTTTTTATCTGGTGCGATCACTAGGTGACAGATCACTTTTAATTGCTTCTTGGTTCGATGTCTTATATATTCGACACGTGTCTTCCTATCTTTTTAGACTTCTATCATCTCGATCATTAAAATAATTGGAGTAATTATTACCTTTACTTTCTCAATTATCAAGATAAAAAAGTAATCATTATTCTTACTTTTTCGATCTTCCATCATTTAATGATGTTTGTTTTATTCGATGTACTTCAACTTTCTCGATCATATGTGTCGTTCATGCAATCCATTGCTCAGATGCTTCGTGCCTTTTCGATATTTGATATTTTTAATATTGATTGTGTGGTTCTCGCTCTTTTTAATTTAGTTGCTTCCTATCTCGATCTTCTTCCACGTGTCATGCTTCTTTTATTTACTAACAGATAATAAGAAGAAAACAAACAACAGTAGAAGTGAAGTGAAGTGGCACGCTAGATATATCAGGATCGCAACGGATATTGTTCCGTTCACTTGTTTAATTTATCTATAGTATTAACTATTTATTATCAATCTTCCAATTGCAACAGATTTCAGTCGCTAAATATCTCAGTGTGCTTGTTAGCTTTTCAATTATGGCTTCACATCTGCCATGCGGAAAGGTTGAATTGTGTGCATGGGAAAATGGAAATCTTGATGTCATTTTAAGTTGATTCTTTAATACTGAAACTAATCGAAGTGGAAAAGATAGAAATAAATATATTAAAAACCTATGGAGATGCAGGAAGAGGTACCCGAATAAAACCAGCAAGGAGAAACAACAAGTCAAAAAAACTAAATTTGCGGAAAATATTGCTTAAGAAATGCAGTATCATGAGCATTCATATCTTTACACAATTCATAACTATTGCTTCCTCAACTAGTATATCTCAACACTGGTGATAGCATTTTTTAGATACTTAAAACTTATTATACTCATAATTGCATATACGGATACTTGAGCTCTTTAACCTCATGTTTTCGAGGGTGACCCAAAAAGAATTTGGGGCGATTATAAAACAAAATAAGGACACTAAGAAGTAATATCAACAAACCTATTATCCATATATTTTCTTTAAGGGCTAATTTGTCCTTGTTTAATTAGTGTTAATGTTGATTAATTAATTAGTTAATTTTGGTTATAGTTAGTGTTGGAAAATTATTTGAGTTAGTTCTAGAAAAGAATAGAGAGTGTGTTAGAGGAGAAGAAGAAGAAGAAGTTTGGGAAAACTAGGTTTTACCTAAAATCAATAAAAAACATGGATGAGTATGAGGAAGAAGGTAAGAAACATCATGAAGAACATAATATTGAAGGTTCAATGACGTTTAAAGATGACGATTTGGGATATTTGTTGGATGATCCAAATTTTGGTGTGAAAGAAACCCTAGACGATGGTTTAACGATAGAAAACGATGAATCACGTCAAAAAGAAGATAATAATGCATCAAACAGTCAGGTATTGTATTAAGAAGCTCAAAAACCCACTTTGTATGCGTCTGTATGTGATCGTTAACAAAAAAAATTCATTTTTGCATGCATTTAATGCCATGGACATCCCAGAATTGGTAGATAATGGAGTACCATATCTACCGATTACACTGGACTGGGCCAAAATTAGGGTATAATCGGTAGTCTCGTGAAGAATGATCGCTACCGATTAATCAAAATCACCAAATCGAATTTTGTTCGAATTTTGTTTCCATAATCGGTAGTTTAGGAATACTTATTATCTACCGATTATAGTTGTCGCCCCAAAAATGAATTTCTCCGAACTTACAAAATTTCTAACTCTTCATCTTTCACAATCGGTAGTGGATGAATATTTTTATCTATCGATTTAGACTCGGTAGTTTGTAAATCACATATCTACCGATTGTGATTATAGCCAGAATTGAATTAAACTTTAAAATTTTGAACTTTGTAATCGATAGTTTAAAGATCAAATTTATCTACTGATTTCATTGTTATCGGTTGTTGTTTAACAAATTGAACCTCCGATTATACTTGTTTTTGTGTACAAAAAGTTGTCTTGATTTCTTTCTATAATCGGTAGTACGAGAACATAATTATCTACCGATTGTCATTAATTGGTAGTATGAGATATAATTAACTACTGATTGTCATTAATCGGTAGTACAAAAACATAATTATCTATCAATCATTGTTGTCTAACTCATTGCTATTTGATGTAGATTTTTGAATCAATTAATCATGTTTCGTATGAGGGTCTTGATACTTCCCTACACTATGCAAATGATTTGGGATGCTACCTACCCACTCTTGTCTTGTTCTAAGAATGTAAGTTACATGGTTAGGATTATGATATTTGTTTTATTATATGCCCCATTAAGACATTTGGAAGTAAGGCGGAGGAAAAGGAATGGCTTATCAACAAGGAAAAACAGAAGATGTGCGTTGTAGTTCTGAACAATTGCGTGAAAGTTGATCGATTTGAAATGATTTGTGAGAGAGGTGGCGAGCGAAAGAGTCACGTGGGAAAGGATCGTAAATACATAAAGAAGACGAAGATGAAATACTGAGGTAATTTAAAGAAGATTAGATGCCCATTTAAGATTATCTTTAGTAAGCCCGACGGTAAGGAAGGTAAAGTATGGAAAATGTTTAGAGTTGCTAATGATCGTCACAACCAAGAAGATCCGGAAAGTCTTATTGGGCACGTAATGGTTGCCAAGTTAAAACCAAAGAAAATAAAGACGGTGAAGTCTATGAGGAACGTAACGAAAGCGAGTGCAATCCTATCTAAAATAAAGGCGGACGACCCGAACAACTTGTCTTCGTTGTCTACAATTAAGTCGGTGCTAGCAACGATCAAAAGGACAGAATAGGATGGTCGAATGGTTACGCAACAATCAGAATGGTTAGCCGAGAAACACAATTACACGTTGAGAAAAGAAGAAAGAGATGGTAAAGTGATTCGTATTTTCTTGGCACATCCGAAGATGATCCAATTGGCTCAATCCTTTCATCAAATTTTGTTGATAGATGCTCCTTACAAGACAAACAAGTAAAATATGCCGTTGTTGAACATTGCCTGCCACACTTCGGACAAATGCACATTTACGGTGGCGTGGGGTTTACTGGATGCTAAGAATGATGTGAGTTTCATTTGTATGTTGCAAACATTAAGGTCGATTTATAATGGAGAGCATTTTCCAAGGGTTATTGTAACCGATAACGATCAAGCATTGATGAATGCAATAAAGGTAATGTTTCCGGAAGCCCAGAATTTGCTTTGTACATGGAACATTCAATGCAACATCAAATCCAATTGCAGACATCATATCCAAGCTAAAAACCGAAACAAAGGTACCAAAAGGTCGAAGGAAGAGAATGAAGTATTAATAAACTAACCGTGGAGGAACGAGAAGAAGAGAAAAGGTTAGCTGATGAAAAGTGGTTGAGGATGGAATAAAGTGGTTTTTATTTCTAAAAGCATGAGATAAGCTAGTTTGGTCGATGATGAAGGAAGTTTATGAATACAACTTGAAGAACTTTGAGGATGAATGGGGCAAGAACTATCCCAAACCAGTTAAGTATTGCAAAACACAATGGTTGGGACCGCATAAGCATACATTTGTGTTTGCATGAATATCATAACTTCAAGAACGAGGCAACAAACATTGCAGAGGGGTCCCATGGCCGATTAAATAAAATACTAGTCGGTAGTCAAAATGGGGTTGTGTCCGTCCAAGAAGCAATCCATGAGTTTACCAATCGTGACCTCACTAATATTTACGGTTCAATGGAAAAAAGTCGGCATAGATTCTCGTTGGAACATTTAAGACATAAAAATCTTCTAAGGGGTATAGTTTACAAAGTTTATTGGTCGGCAATAAATTACATGATACAACAGTTGGAGTTGTACAGAGATCATGATGATGAGACTACAATTTGCAATTGCAAGGCGGTGATAGGTATTGGACTCCCGTTTCGTCACATGCTTGGTAGGTATGTTGAAGTGATTGACATTAATGATATTCATCCCTTTTGGAAGCAATTATCTTTCACTCCAAACACCCCGGTGGTTGATGGTGCATCGTTCGTAGAGACGAAAATATTTGCATGAATACTCGAGTGTTACTCTACATCAAATGGGACACAAAAGCAAATATTCATGCACCATTTAGAGGAATCCCTTCACCCCTATCTAAAGGTTATTGAAGAACCAATGAAAGTAAAGGCGATGGGTAGGCCGAAATCGAAAAACCAAGGTCAATTCAAAGAAAAGAGTTGAAGGAATGGTTATCTAGTCAACGAGAGCTTTCTAGGCATGAACATACTGAAGCTGAGTATCAAGATGTGCCAAACTCTAAGGAAAATGGATCGTCCAAGGAAGGATCAAGGTGGACCAAGCTCATGACAAGTCAAACCTAAGCTCTCTATGATTCCTTCTCAAGTAAGTCAAACCCAATTTATACACAGAAGACCAAATCGAGGTACGTATACAATATACGATGAGTATCTGGAACAACTCCCTCTACCCATTATACCATTTGCTTTCTCCACCGACGATGTTTATAGGGATGGCAACTGTGGTTTTCACGTTGCTTCGAAACAAATATGAGACTTTAGTGAGGCGGTTACCGAGAATATCACCCAATGTCAATATTTAAGAAATAAGATGACCGCTCAACTATTGGAGGATAAGGAATTCTATATTGACATGATGAGAGAAGGAGATAGACATGTTAGAGAACAAGAGTTCAAAGAGTTATATACTCGTGCAAAATGCCGAAAGGGATTGAAGACAATCGGGTCCAAGTATTGGATGGTAATTCCGAAATGTGGGTATCTTTTAACGGATATTTTTAACTGCATGGTACAATTTCTGTCCTCCTTCCTTAGGAGTGAGTGTTACGTTTACAGCCACAAAGACGGTTTATGATGAGTCGGTCAAAGATAGACGAATCATTATGACATGGGTTAATAACGATCATTTTATCGGTTTAAGGTTAACAGAAGATTGTCCATTACCTTCATTGAGTAGGTGGTCGGATTACTTCCCAACTAACCATTGCAAGGAGTGGTTGAAGCAATACGATTCCAACATGGAGCGTTGGGATCGTTTAACAAACTTTCCCAAGGGCCCAATTGAATTGATCGAGGATGGTGAGTAGTTTATTTGAACATGTATTTTGAACATTGCATTTTCAAGTGATTGAAAAATATAAATGCAATGTTTCGGTGTTATCGTCATTGTGTTTTCTATATACAAGTGATTGAAAAATATATTGACGTTATATTTTTTGTGTTATCGTCATTGTGTAACATGGAGAAAGTTTTTTGACAACATTATATTGTACAATCGGAAGTATCGGGATCATCATTATATTTCGATTTGAACAATCGAAAGTAGATAATTATATTGTAATTCCGATTATGTTGAATATTGTCAACCTGAAATCAAGTTAAAATCAAGTGAGACAATCGGTAGATATATGACAACAATAACTTCCGATTATACTAAAAAATCAAACATAAAAACCCATTTTCCCTACATAGAGAGTTGTATCGTCATAGTATTTTCAAAAAGTTACTACCGATACTATAATCGGTAGATAATGGTATATTCTAACTACCGATTATGTATCCATGGTAATTATTCTGTGATTCATATTCTGCCTTGGAGAATGATCTTCACCTTAAGCGGCGTGGACGAACCTTAAACGGGTTGAATATGTCCATCACCTTAAGGATATTGAAATGAGCTTCGTAACGGTAATTTGATCGTTTCCATCGTCGCCATTCCTCGAGAGATCTCGCTATAACTTCATCATTAGTTTCACCCCTCAAACGATATTGATTGACAAGATAAGTTAAATTCACAAATGGATCAACTTCTCTGCTTATGCAATTAAATCGACAAAAAAGATCATCTCTATTACGGTTATTGGGGTTACCGGTGTCAACGCAAAAATATTCGTGAATGCTCTCCAAATAACTCATACTCATTACACCATTTTTCCTACGTTCTTCTCCTCGCCTCAGATAGAATTGCACATAATGCCTACATAGCGACAAATCTTCTTCTACCGTGAACGGTTGAGCCATTAATCTTGAAGATGATTACTTTGATGTTGGAGAGTTAAAATGTATTGGAGGTGCATAAATGAGAAGAGGTCACCCTCCTTATATAAATTAGAGTCCCAACGACTCTTTTTTGAAAAAAAAAAAAAAAGCTGTTGAGGCCTGGGGTAACAAGAGTGCACAAAAAATATGTACAATAAGTTCATACGGATATAAACAATCAGAAGTATCGGGATCACCATTACCTTCCGATTTATTTAATCGGTAGTCTATGAAGCTTTATTTACACTGATTATGGATGTTGTCCCAAATTCGAAATTGAAAAATTTATCAAATTTTAAAAAATCTCATATATCATAATCGATAGTCTAAGAAAATGTATTTACTACCGATTGTAATGTAAAATATGTCAAGAAACCAATCAGTTCCATCAGCTTAATCGGTACATAATTAACACCCGATTATACTTCAACAGGTATAATCGGTAATCTAAGAAAATATATTTACTACCGATTGTAGATGTTGCCCCAAATTCAAAATTGAAAAATTTGTAAAATTTCCAAAATTATCATATTCATAATCGTTACTCTAAGAAAATGTATTTACTACCGATTATAGATGTTGCCCCAAATTTAAAATTGAAAAATTTATAAAATTTCCAAAATTATCATATTCATAATCGGTAGTCTAAGAAAATGTATTTACTACCGATTATAGATGTTGCCCCAAATTCAAAATTGAAAAATTTATAAAGTTTCCAAAATTATCATATTCATAATGGGTAGTCTAAGAAAATGTATTTACTACCGATTATAGATGTTGCCCCAAATTCAAAATTGAAAATTTTGTAAAATTTTCAAAATTGCATACTCCATAATAGGTAGTCTAAGAAAATATATTTACTACCGATTATAATGTAAAATGTGTCCAGAAACCAGACAGTTCCACCAGCTGGTATAATCGTTAGATAATTATCACCCGATTTAGGATCAACTGGTGTAGTCTGTAGATAATTATCATCCGATTATGGATCAACAAGCTTAATCGGTAGGTGATGCATACCACTTATCTACCGATTATAATGCAAAATTTCAACAAAGTTACTTATGAAGTATGAGTCTCTTGCAAATCAATCGATAATTCACAAAAAAAACCCTAAAATCCATTCATCATCCATAATGTAAACCATTCATTAACATTAAACATAATGTTAGAACTTATAATCCGAAAAACCTTAAAAACGACATCGGCTTTAGTACGAAAATGATGTTAGAACTTATAATCCGAAACAAGTTTCTTTCAAATCAATTGAAAATGATGTTCTCTAACAAGACAACCACAATTTAATTTCTAGATTTTTTGGTTTTAGTACGAGCACGACGAGCACCAGGGACATTTTCTTCAACATCAGGGACATTGGCTTCAGCATCAGCACTCGATGAACCACGACATCTTTTAATGGGATTTGTTGTTGGCCTCTTTGGCTTATTCGAAGCATTCTCCCCAAACTTACTTGCATAAGATTCATTATCAATGTTATCCATTAGGTCTTTATGCTCTTTCAGATTCTCAATTGATAAAGGCATTTTCCGCCTTTATACACCTAACAATCTTCTTGGAGAAAAACGCAAACCTATTTTTCTGTTTTTATGCAATAACAATCAAACGATTATTAGCTAAAATATTAAGCCGTAATATTAAAATCAAAAGGAAAGAACATTACGTACCAGCCTTTCATAACCAAAAGGTTTGTCTTTGATGATACAAGTATAATCGGAAGCCTTGGTGGTTTTTCCTTTATCTTCACGGATCACATGAAGATGAGAATTCTCCCGGTACCATTCCATATAGCCTGGATGTACTTCATCACCTCGGTTGACAGGCCTCCCAACGTTGATTAAATATAGCATCCTATTATTAAAATCTTCAACGGATGGGTTACCAGAGTAAACTACTCTGATAGAGTCCTTACCACATACACAATTCTCCACGTCCAATTTGAACTTTCCACGCATGTGACTCCAAGGTTCTTCTTATACATAACCGAGTTGACGCATCACTCTTGAGGCATTGTACATAAAATATCTTGTAGGGTGCCACAAGGGTCCATAATAAAACGACAACTCAGACCTTCCCGCTATATGTCCACTAGCTCGGTCTTTCTTGTATGGATCAAAACATACATATTTGGACGTCATCAAGTCAAATTTCCTCCTCAAAGAAATCAATTGTTGCTCCTTATACCTTGAACGATTTTTGCCAAAGATGTATTTTGTTCCTATGGGTGTTCCTTTCTGCCATATCGGGTTCTCTTTGTCCAAATCGAGGAACGAGAAGTGGTCATAGATCCATGTATAGTGTACATATCAAACCAAGTATGAGAAATTGATTTTTAAAAGAGAAAAAAATAAATAACAATCAAAGCATCGATAGAGTTACCAAAATACCTGTAGTAGGCTCACATACCCGGCAATTTGGCTAGTTGCTTCCTTCGATGCCTTTCTTAACTCTTCCATCAAGAACGCATGGCACGAGTAATCATGAACTTTATTGAGAGGATGCAATAGTTGTAGAAGATTAGCGTCGACCCGGTTGCCACTACAATTGGAGAAAATGACATATCCCAATACACAGAGGAGATATGCAGTGGCTGCATCATTCACTTCGTCGTCGCTAAACTCTGGATTATTTTCTTCTTTATCCTTAGTTCCTTTGAACATATTCATCAAGTGGACCATGCTGAACTGTCTAGTTTTGTAACGAAAGCACCGGTTGAACTCAATATCGGATGTCGCTCGATCCCAACCAAGGCACTTCTGAGTGTAAAAATAAAGTTATTCCCATCTTAACTGCTTTACGTAATCAAACTTGACGGCTGTACTATGGTCAGCGAGACTAAGAATCTGCACCACATCATCTGGGGTGATCGTCATCTCTCCAAACGGCATACGAAAGGTGTCAGTCTCAGGATACATTCTTTCTAGGAAGGATGATATCGACACCCGATCATGCGCTAACATTGAATTCTCGGCAGCAGTAGATAACCCTGAGTCATAAATAATTTGCTTGAACCTTTCATACTCACCATCTAACGGCCAATCTTTCATTTTTCTTGGTGCAGCTGTAAGTTTGAGTAAGCGGACCGCATGAATGGTCCTAATATGCACGGCGAATTATAAAATAATTAGAATAGCCGTTAACACTTCTACGAATAAAAATACAATAGCCTAAGAATGGTGTTTTATATTTATTAACTCAGTTGAATAAATTTCTTTGGCCCATGAGTTTTTGTATCCAAATAACAGATCCCCCACATCTCTTGGTAACCCAGGTATTTGGCATGCTTCAATACCCTTCATCTTCAAAGAGGTGGGGACTTGGTGTCTTCCTTTCTTCTTAATTACCTTCTTTGTACCTTGTCATTCTCCTTGTGTAGCACTTGATTCTCCTTCTTCTTGGTTTCTAACTTATGGAGCACTTGGTTCTCCTTCTTCTTGGTTTCTAACTTTTGGAACACTTGGTTGTAAACTTGGTTGAGGTTCTTCGGTGATAGAGATTCCGCTAGCGCTCTTTTCTCTTCTTTTCCTAGTTGTTACTTTCTTACCCCCTTCACGACGAGGCCCCGAAACAATTTTATTTTGGGCTTATTTAGATCGCCTTTCCTTTCCCTAAAAAAACAAAATAAAGAACAATTAGCTCGTAAGATACCATTTAATCACT
Source organism: Papaver californicum (assembly GCA_023531435.1). Classification (NCBI taxonomy): domain Eukaryota; kingdom Viridiplantae; phylum Streptophyta; class Magnoliopsida; order Ranunculales; family Papaveraceae; genus Papaver; species Papaver californicum. Next base: position 943,809 of record JAJJMC010015866.1, read on the forward strand.
ACATAATCGGTAGAAAAGGTACATAAAAAACAACCGATTATTCATAATTGGTAGCTCGGGTCCTAGATTATCTCCCGATTATGCAACAATTTTGGGTCATAAAACTCTAAGCTATGAACACACATATAATCGGTAGTCAAATAAACAAACTAACAAATGATTACAAAACAATCGGTATCTCAGGTCCTACATTATCTCCCGATTATGCATAAAAATTGGATCAGAAAACTCTAAGCTATGGACACACATATAATCGGTAGTCAAATAAACACAATAACAAATGATTACAAAACAATCGGAAGTCAATTTCACATATAACTACCGATTATATTGTAGCACTAACATTTTATTAATTTCAAAATATTTTAATCGGAAGTTAACAACTACTACATATCTACCGATTGATTCAAAACTATATTCCTCTACATGAAACCGTCTAATATAATCAGTAGTTAGATAAAAAATTAAATACCGATTAAGCCTAAATTTTAGTACAAAAAGAAAATCAGTAGTTAATGACTAAATATAACTACCGATTATAGTCGATATGCTTGAGGAATGATGAATTCTTTCATAATCGTGAGTTAACAACTACTACATATCTACCGATTGATTCAAAACTATATTCCTCTACATCGAAACCATCTAATATAATCGGTAGTTAGATAAAAAATTAACTACCGATTAAGCCTAAATTTTGGTACAAAAAGAAAATCGGTTGTTAATGACTAAATCTAACTACCGATTATAGTCGATGTTCTTGAGGAATGATGAATTCTATCATAATCGGAAGTTTAAACCTATACGAAACTACCGATTCTGGGTAAAAACCGAAAACCCTAGAAATTTTAGTGACGATTTCAATCAATTGAAGCAAAATAAACCCAAATAGTGGTATGCCTTTACCTAATTGGGGCCATCATACAGTGCTGGAGAGTCCAATGTCAAAATCAGTCTCCGTATCTAGATCACCATCTTCATGTTCTTCGTATTCTTCTTCTTCACTATGTTCTTCAACAATCTCTTCGTTTCTTAATCTCTCAGCAAAATTTGGCTGGTTACTATTATCAGATTGACGACTTGTATTTTTCTTTCGAGCCATCTTTATATCGAAAAATTGACGATACGATGAATTGATTTTGAAAATTTCACGAGGATTTTTTTTTTTCTCACAATCGGTAGTCAAGAGGAAGAAAAGAAAAAGAGTTAGAATGAAATGAAATGAGTTTAGGCTTTACACTTTTATTAGTGAAATGATATATAAATATTTTTACCTGCGATTAGGATATCCCATAACCATATCTATTGGATGGGTAGTAAGTCTCCCTAAATTCTTTTTGAGTCACTCTCAAAAACACAAGACTCTTTTACACAACTTTATAAAAATTTGAAGCATTTTATAAAAACTAATTAATTTTTAAGTGACCCACTGAACCCGTATATTTAAGCGTTTATTAATAACTGTTTTTTAAATCATAATCCGTAATATAACTATAATTTAAGCAGTTGGTATCACATAACACCGAACTTCCTAAATATTGTTATTATTAATGACGCTAAAGACATAACACACCCTCGTCTAATTTCTATTTAATTTTAATTCCATGTTTTATACTTAAAAGAAAAGAACTAGAATTTGAGCAGTTGGTCAGGATCAAATCCTAACTTTTGAATTTGATTTCGAAGCTCAAAAATGAAACACACGATTAAAGAAACTAAAAGGCTGTAACACCAAAGAAAAGAGACGGATAAAAACCATCACATTCCATTGATATAGAAATGTGACCATTGACATCATTTTCTTTCTCTTCTTCTTCCACTAATTGATGAGTACTAACGTATCTGCATTTGATCAGTAATCACCAAAAATATCTTCAACCCTCACATACAGCACCGCGACGGGCACATTTCTGTGGCTACTTTACTAAGAAGATGCATATCTTTGAGAAATCCAATTACACGTCCGTTGATTTGTCTAGACAACTGGAATGCGCCTTGTAAACTATTTTTACGTTCTTGCTAGCTTTAGTCTTGTAGACGTAACTTCCATAATTGCCTTAGTATATCAAGTAGAAGTAGGAGACCAACATTAACTAACTATAACTGAGTCTAGGGGGAGTCCTGATATTATTTTGCCCATGATCATGATCATGATCATGAGGATGTTCAGCCATGGAACCAGAATCTTCCGTTAGAATTCAAACCACCACTGCCACCAAAACATCCATGTGATTACCAAAAATCTGGCATCCTTTGATCACAACCAAATGCATTTAGATCATTGTACAGTACGATATCTTATCGTGAGATCGACTCCCATGATCATTTAAACAATAAAAATTATCCAATTGACTGAGAATGAATTGACTCGAACATTTTACGTGGTTCAACAGTCAGATTGTCTACATCCACGAATAAAAATTTGTATTCCTTTTATTAAATACCATCATAAGATACAACAAATAATTGATAGATCAAAAAATCATCAACATAATAGCCATAGTAAAACTGAACTTAAAGTTTTACATAAATTCATACCTAAACTCTTTGCTATCACTTCAACGTTTTCAGTCCAATTTCTTTCCAGATTTTTTCCACCCCTTTTCCTGTTTATGAGCTTGGTATTTATAGCCAATTTGATGGGTCCCACCGATCTACTTTCCACCTATTTATTCTTATCAATTCTTGGTGCAATATGTAGTCCCGCAAAGCTTATTTGCAATTTTCGCAAGGCCTGATCGTTCCTCCAGCAATTCTTAGCATGCGTTCTGTTTGTTTTTCGTAATTTCTCACCGGTTATCCCGCAGCTCTTCTGCGATCTTGTAGTTAAGTTATTGTTTTTTGGATTAGGATGATTGTTGCGGTCTTATTTGAATCATGGCATGTTTTACACGTAGTTCTTTAAAGTGAATCGTCATGCTTTAGTTCTTTTTGTTCCGCAGCTTGTAAAGTCGATACGTGTCAGTCATGCATCAGCACTCATTATTACTCTTTATTGAGTCATGCTTTCCCGCAACCTGTTGTCAGCCGAGCAATTTATGCTGTCTATCTTGATCAGTATACTTTATTTTCCCGCAACCCACGTGTCGGTCATGCATTAATGCTGTCAGGTTCGAACTTTATCGAGTTTGCAGTTATCAATTCAATACTTTATCAAGCTTTGTTCCAGTGTTTCCCATCTCATCATGGCTCGTTACTTCTTCAATAGTTTTTGGACACGCGTACCTCAGATTTTATTCTCTCACAATCCATATCCAACTCCACCTCGAACCACCCCACCCCCAAATGTAACACCTCTACTACCAAACACACCAGTACCAGCGTCAATGAAAGCATAAGTACCACACCATCCAAACCCAAATCCGTCGGCTGAATCTACTCTAACAACAGAATGATATTCCCACCTGCCATCGACTCTAGAACCCCACCCGAAGTCCCAATCTCTTTCGCACTGACCTGTTCTGATTCTTCCAAAATTTCTTCTATTGCTTTCTTGATTAGCCATGGTGTTGTTTGTTGGGGTGCAATAATCAAAAATGAAGAAAATCAAATAAACAAAGGCTATTGATACTTAGCTCTTAACGGAAGTGATTCGTCAAAACGAATGAGTTCCTCGTATCTCCGCAACATCGAGATGGTATGTAACAAAATTTCGTAAAAACAGAATGAGTCACGTGTTCAACACACTGTCCTTAATACATTAGCGCCCGGTTATACTCAAGAGTGATGCTATAGCCTCCACAGGGCGGATGCCTCCAGGATAAAACACTCTACTACACCTACTACTAGCACTCGTAGTAGATGCTCAACTTGATCTTGGCAACTCAGAAAAACCCTTCAAGGAAAATCTCAAAAACTTAAGAAAGATAATAATAAATTATTATTCTATTGGTCTCTCCAAAAATATGGAGAAACCGTTTTTCCTTGGATGTCAAAATAGGTTGAGAAAAGTTTGTTTATATAATCTCTTACTACAACTTAAAAAATGAAAACTCCCCGATGTGGGACTAAAGTGTTTCATCCACAAAAGAAAACAAAGAAAAAAACCAAAACATATAAAGTGAATAGGTCAGGAGCTCGAATCCAAATAACACAATATTTTATATTTTAATAAAAGATTCAAAGCTCATTTGTTTAGCTATTGTTTTCCAACATTGTTCTTTTAGCTTTTAGTTTGTTTTTTTTTTTGGATTTTTGAAGAAGTTGAATGAGAGATGGGGAGCCAAATTGCAACCACCAGCAAATTAATCCACCAGCTATGCATTTAGGTATCTTTATGGTCATTTCATGAATAATTTGACTTTTGTTTGGCAAAATAACAATTTTTTTCTTTTTTTAAGTGTGTTAATTTGGGGTTTGAAAATGAAATGCCAGATTTAAAAGGTAACAAAGAATCAAGGCCCACTGATAAATATGCAGTAGCGTGTAGGTTTTCTAACATCCATGGCCATGGGTTATGTGTGAGAGCTTTTAAGTGCTGTTTTATCAGTTAATCACACAACAGTAATGGTGTTTGCTTACAGTTGCTGGCTTGATACAGTATTTTTTTTTTTCTTTTTTTTGCTTCTAAGCGAATCACTCGAAATCATGGCACATGGAGAGTCACATGGGAACGAGCAACCTGTGGCCCATGACAAGGCTATGAGGAACTAGTGTCAAGCGAAAATGCTTTGTACACACCAACATTTATATAGTTTAGTTTAGGCTCTCTCTATATAGCCTTTTCCTGCATGTCTTTTAAATTAGAAGTTGTGTTATCTAATTGACTTACCGTTTGGAGACAAGGTGAGAACTTAAGTTTTTTTCTATTGATAGATAGATCGAGTCTTCTTCCCTCAGATAACTATATGAGTGTTATTTAGTGCTCCTGTTATTTGTCATAGTATATCGGTCATCAAATCAATTTGGCTCAAACTTGCCAGAGTTAAGCTCAACAATCGTTCTATACTTACTGTGGAAATTTCCGAGAGGAATCTCGTGAACCTTTTCTGGACAGCTGTTTAAATCTTAAGTTAAATGTCATGGGAATATGGGATTGTGGGGGGCGGTTTTTAATTTTAATCCTTAGGTTTTCTCATGAGATTTTCGGCTGGATTTTATAAGTACAGATTAGAAGGTAAAATGATCGAATAAAACAAGGGATAAGCAAGATGGTAACTTCAATCCATATCAAGGGACACAAGTTGGAAGAAAAAAAAAGGACAAAGAGAAAATGATCTATTACCTAAATATCCTTAAATGTGGTTCTAATGAATAAGTAAATATTATGGCTGAGTGAACTGGACACTAAAATACTTAGACAATTATATCCTTAATCTTCATATTCATCTTCATCTTCATCTTTATGCTTTTTTTTTCTCTCTCTTATTTAAAAACAAACCACAAAAAAATTTCATCACTTCCAAATATATCTAATTTTAATAAAACTTATATTTTTGAAAAGGGTTTTAAATTATCTACTTACAAAACAAGATCCATTGTTGATAGTAAATTCGAAAGTATTTTTTTGCGAAAAAATAGCTAGGATGAAACTAGTTGATCCTAGCTTAGACTAAAATAGAAAAAATTATCCGAAAATAGCTAGGATGAAAATGGATGCATCCTGACTTAAACTAAAAAAAAATATTTAAAAATAGCTAGGATGCAACCAGTTTCAACATAAAAATAAATAAATATCTAATATGCAGGATGAAACCAGATACATCATGACAAAAGTTGTTTATTTGTTAGAATAAACATGATGAAACCAGATACATCGTGAAGAAAATATTTTTTTTTCAGAATATGCAGGATGAAACCAGTTACATACGAGTTTAATTTATGAAGGAATATGATGTACACATGGTTGTTTAATTTTGTTAGAATATGTCGGATGAAACCATTTCCATTTTGTTTATTTAAAATGGATTGAATATGAAAGGTATGATAATTTTGAGTTGTAAATGAAAAAAAAATAAGTTGTAGAGAGAAGACGATCTGTAATGAGTTGTATTGATTCAAATAAAGAAACAGTTATAAACCGTTGCTATTTATAGTTGTAATAAAAGAAGTAGCAGCATGTAACATACACACTTAACAGAAAGAGAAAAGAAACATTTCTGTTATAACAGAAACTGTGACCCACACTAAGCCATATTGTTGGCAAACTAACCAAAGTTAATAATGAGCCAAATTATGGTCTAACACCTCCCCTCAAACTAAGCACAATGACAGTGCATAAGTTTGCCTGCAATTTGTAAAACAACTCCTTAGAGAGACCTTTGGTAAACAAATCAGCTACTTGCTCCAATGTAGGAACAAATTCCACTTTCAAAAATCCAGTTGTGACCAAGCCCCTAATAGTGTGATAATCCAATTTTATATGCTTTGTTCGAGCATGATAGAAAGGATTAGTATCTAAACTCTTTGCTCCCAAATTATCTCTGATGATAATGCAAGGTGTAAGCAAGGGAACTAGCATCTCATTAAGAAGATAAGAGACCCAAAAAATTTCAGAAGAACCAACTGCTAGAGCCTTGTATTCAGCTTCAGTAGATAAACGTGAAATTGTTGGTTGCTTCTTGGAAGACCAAGAAATAAGATTATCACCCAAAAACACATAGTACCCTACAATAGATTTTCTAGAATCAGGACAGCCAGCCCAATCAATGTCAGAAAAGGCCTTTATGGTAGTACAAGGGACATTGCGAATAACAATACCAGATCCCAAAGAATGTTTCAATTCTCAGTATCCGCTTGGCTAATTGCAGATGCACATTAGTGGGAGAGTGCATGAACTGAGAGACATAGTTTACAGTAAAACTAATGTCAGGTCTTGTAAGTGTTAAGTACTGCAATCCACCCACCAAACTCCTATAGTAAGAAGCATCGGACAAGAGAGTACCATCAAGAATAGAAATTCCTTGAGCTACTGAAGTCCTACATGGCTTGCAGTCAGTCATATCATGCTTCTTGAGTAATTCCAAAGAATACTTATTTTGAATAAGATGAATTTTAGAAGTATCTAAGTTCAAAATTGCTTCAATTCCCAGAAAATAACTCAATGTGCCTAAATCCTTCATTGCAAACTCAGAACTGAGTGCATTAATCAATGAGTCAAGTAAGGAACTAGTGGAACCAACTAGTAGAATATCATCTACATAAACCAATAGTATCATCTGCAATCCTGACTTGGAATAATAAAACATTGAATTATCCACTTCTGATTTTGTAAAGCCATAAGAAATCACAAAATTACTAAACCTATCAAACCAAACCCTTGGAGATTATTTGAGCCTATATAAGGATTTTTTCAAGTGGCACACATAAGAGGGATTCTGTGTAGCTACAAATCCAGGTGGTTGTTCCATGTACACATCCTCATCTAAGTATCCATGTAAGAAGGCATTTAAAACATCAAGCTGTCTCATTGGCCATTTCCTGCTCATAGCCAAACCTAACACACACCTAATGGTTGTGTCCTTAACTACATGACTAAATGTTTCCTCAAAGTCAATACCATCTATTTGATGAAACCCTTTAGCCACTAACCTAGCTTTATATCTCTCTATAGTGCCATCTGAATTTAGTTTGGTCTTATTGAATCATATACAACCCAAAACATTTGTACCAGGAGAATATGGTACCTTTTCCCAAGTGTTGTTGTCATACAAAGCATTATATTCATTTACCATTACTTGTACCCACACTGGAATCTTAGCAGCTTGCTTAAAAGTCTTACGTTCTACAATAGTCTTATGCACATCACTAAAAGCATTTGGAATAGGATGCTTGGCAGTAGAATTCTTAGTAGACTTAATATGAAAACCAACATAGTCAGATCCAAAATATTTAGATTTAACAATACCAGATTTGGATCTTATATGCACAACGCATTATCATAAGTAACATTGAGATTTGGTACAAACACCTCCCCTCCAGCTGATGGCTCTCCAGAAGAAGCAGTTGTTGTTGAAGGAAGTTGCAATAAACTTGTAGAAGCATCTATGGACACTGATGAAGATTATGCAAAGGGAAATACAGTTTCATTGAAAACCACATTCACAGTGATGTATACCTTTGCATTTGAAGGATCATAGCACCTATATTCCTTGTAATTATCAGCATAACCAAGAAAAATACAAGGTTTTGACTTTGGAATCAGTTTGTCATGTCTAGCATATGTGAGGTTAGGAAAGCATAGACACTCAAATACTTTCAAGAAAATATAATCTGGCTTTTTAGAAAATAGCACCTCAAAATGACACTTGCATTGAAGTAATTTTATGGGTAATCTATTGATCAAGTAGATTGCAGTAAGAAAAGAATCAACCCAATTTTTTTAGGAAGAGAAGCATTGAATGCCAATGTTTTTCCCATTTAAGTTATTTGTCTTATTTTTCTTTCTGCAACTCCATTTTGCTGATGCAGAGTTGCACATGATATTCTAACCGAAATACCATAAGTATCCAAGAATTCCCTGAAAGGACCTTTCACCAATTCACATGCATCATCACATTGAAATTCCTTAATTTTTGGACCCAACAAGTTTTCCATTGATGTTTTGAACTTTGTAAAACAACTAAGACTATCAGTTCTGAGTTTCATTGGGAAAAACCAATTGAACTTACTGTAATCATCAATAAACAAAATGACATATCTAAAACCTAGCTGGGAGATAACAGGACTAGGTCCCCAGGTATCACAATGAACCAAATCCAACGGCTTACACGACACAGAACTAGAAGGATAAAATGGTAAACTTTTGGTCTTACCTAACTGACAAGAAGAGAAAATTGAACTAATATTCTTGGAAGACAACTTGATAGCTGAAGTATAAGCCAAGTGATGAAGAATCTTGGGAGCAGTATGTCCTAGTCTTTGATTCCACAAGGTTGGTGAAGCAAGTATAGAGGCATAAGCAGTTTGAAAATTCATATTTGCCAGTTGTGAAGATTGAATATGATAGAGATTCTGGTACATGTAGCCTCTAGCAAGCACTTTCTTATTGAGAAGAGACTTTATTTGATATCCCCAAGGGTAGAATTGAAAGCAGCAACAATTATCATAAATAAACTTAGCAATTGATAATAAGTTGTGCTTAATATGAGGAACTAGAAGAATATCCTTTAACACAAAACTAGTAGAACTAGTTGCAGGAACTAAATGGCTATTATCAGTAACAGAAATGGGAAGTAATTTACCATCATCCACCATTACTTTATCATCACCAGAATAAGGTTGTGATACATGTAAAATAACATGATCATTAGTGAGATGACTTGTTAGACCTGAATCTGGAATCCAAATATGACCAGTAGGACCAAAACTCCAGTTTCCAGAATTGGATTCTAGTAAGGTAGTATTGTTGACAACATTTGAAGCTTCAATAGGAGATATAGAAGGAAAATCTGAATTCAACTCCATTCCTGCAAAAGATTTCTCAACAGCAGTATGAACATTTGTTGAGTTATTTGCATATCTAAACTTGCACCTTGCTGGAAAATGACCTACTTTATAGCATATCTGACAAGGAATGTTATTGTAAGTCGACTTCTATAGAGGATTGAAATATTCTTTCTTGAAAGAATGAGTAGGAGGAGATTGTGTTGAATGAGATACATCAGAAGGTTGTGAAAAATGATTAAAAGGTTTTCATAAGAATGATTTGTAGCTTTCTTAACATAAAACGCAGAATTAGTAGGATCAACAACAAGTGGAGCAAATTCTTGTTCTTGATCTCTCAACCACTGCTCATGTTGAATGAGTCTTGATCTCAATTCACAGAAAACAAGAGGTGTTTCTCTATTTTGAACAGCGATAACAAAAGTCGAATACTCTCTACCAAATATAGATAGAGTATACACTACCATATCTGAGTCAGGAACTGGTTCACCAATCTCAGCAAGTGATTTAGAAATTAATTTGATCTGTTGAAGAAAATCAAATATAAATGAATTTCCCCTTCTGATTGTGTGCAACTGACTCCTTAGATGAGATTTGCGTGCCAAAAAATTTTGAGTAAAGATTCGAGAGAGATGATTCCACTTATCCCTAGCAGTTGATTTTCCTAGTAATTCTGTAGCTAAAAATGGAAGCACACTGACATTAATACAAGATCCAAAAAAATAATCTGTTGCTCTCCATTCTAAGAATAAAGGTTGTATTGTATCTTAATGAAGAAATTATGGTTAAGGAGGAACAAATATATCAATATAACCAAACAAATTTGTGCTGATCAGAATTGACGAAAGTTGATCCTTCCAAACTAGAAAATTGGAAGAATCGAGTTTCACTGACACAAACTTGGAGATTTTCTGAAAGAGAAGTTTGAATCTGAAATTTTATAGAAAAGGGGCTTGAGGTTGAAATGTTGGTGGTTGTGAATAAAAAGGATTAGTATTGTAAGAATAAGTTGGCAGTGGTTGTGGTGGTTGAGAGTCAGAAGTGAACTGAGGTGGTAGTTGTGGAGGATTTGGTGGTCGTGGTGGATTCTGAGATGGTGACGGAGAGAGAGGAGGAAAATCATTAAGATTATCATTTTGATTGTTTTTTTAGGTAGATACCTGATTATTGGCATCGAAATTCATTGAGTTTTTAGTCTTCCTCACCGTTAGTGAGTAAGAAAAAATACAGAAGATAAGTTGTTTTGGATAGACACAATTTTCTGTCTTATTTGAGCTCATCTTTGTATTGCTATTACTAATGTTTTCTATCAATAATGTTATTTTATTATATCTGTAGGTAATTTCGAAGAATAATAATTATTGAGAAAATCAGCTAAAAAAGTTATAAAGGAACCCCGATAAATTGCTAAATGCACCCTTGATTTGGTTAAGGGAACCCCAGTTGATAAAAGCCCCATACTTAAGATAATGGCGCCACCTTGTTCCCATTTTCAAACAAAAAACATTATGGAGGGAACTTTTTCTTATCAAGTTGTGAATCTGTGAATCGAATATTTGGGAGATATTTTGGTTGAAAACCAAGATTATCTCATTTCCTAAATAAGAGAAGTTGCACACGATCTAACTCTTCAAATCAAGTAACAAAATCCTGTGAAATGATAAAACAGGAATCATCTCGGGTAACTACTCGGTAGAAAATCAAATTCACGTGAAGCATGGATATTATTCCATAATTCACAGGATATTGTCTCTATAATAATCAAGACTTTTGGAGATAATCATTACACATAAAAGATCGAGTTCATGCTAAAGGAAGAAGAAAATCAGGTCCGAAGGGAAAAAAATTGTTTTTCATTTAAAACAAGATTCATGGAAAGATTTGAGGAGATTTGCAAGTTGTTGGGTGATGTAGTATATATAGAGGAGTCGTGGGAAGCTTTTCGGGGGGGCTGGCAGAGGCCAGAGAGGAAGAAATCAAAAATCAGAAAAATCTGCTCGTGATGAAGAAGATGAAGAAATCGTTGCTAAAAGGTTGAAGCTTCTGTGGCCAAAAAGTTGAAGATTCTGTTGCTAAAGCTTTTAACTTTGCAACATTTATCTTCAATTTGCAACATTTATCTTCAGTGAAACACTTTTCCCTCTGTAACAGTGAGTTTGCAACGCCTAACAAACGTTGCAAATTTTCTATTTTTCATTATTTTCACTCTTTTTCATCATTTGTAAGCACTTTGAGCCATGGATCATTATTTTGAGCAAGTGATTAATATGAGGAGCTAAACCCCTTTGCTGAGGTGACGGAGGAAGCCATTTTTCCAAGAAAAGTGGTATATTTCTATTTTAATTAATTTCCATAATTTATTTTATGATTATTTGTTTTGATTAAAAATTGATTTAAGGATTTTTATTAAGCAGTTGTGATTTCTTTTGATAGAGCATGCTTAGCCTAGGGTTTTTGATGTTCTATACTTTCGATTTACAATTGTTACTTTGAAAATCTACTTATGCAACATATTAGAATCACATTAAACGTAAAGAATTGCATGAATTTTGATTAGATTGAATCACTTTAATTGGTTAATGGTGAAATCCATAACCTCAGTATTTGTGAATATTACTTTCATCTTTTGTGTATATTTTCTAGTTTAAAAATTATTTTATTAAATCTAAAATCAATCTTCACAAGTTCGAGAGTTTGAAACTCATTCTTACCCACAACTACAAATCATATCAGTTTCTGGCGCCGACGACGCGGACTTGTTTTTAGTTTTTTTTTTAGGTTAGTTAGTTTAGTTAGATTTTTGTTTTTATTTGTTCTATTTAAGGTTTTTGGGTATTTTTCTTTGTATTATAGGTTTTGGATCAAAAAGAAATCGGAGTCAAAGATTATATTGATTGATTAAAGACTTGGAGTCAAGGATAAATTGAAAAGAACGAAAAAAGAAGACAAGATTTTTATTCTATTATTTTTTTAGTTAATTTTTAGGGTTTTATTTATTTTTGTTTTTAGAAAATTGTATTTAGAACCTTTTATTTTTGTAATTTTATTTTATTTTTGGACTTTTTCTTTGGACTTTATTACTTTGGGATATTTTTGGACATTATTATTATTTTTAAACCCTACGGAAGGATAATTTAAATATAAACTGCAACAGGGAAGGACGACAATTACGATATTGCCTCGTCCCCTCGAGTTCGTTCACTGACACAGGAGTCGGTAGCCCGAGTCGACTACAACCGATTCATCCCCCGTCTGGTACGGGAGGTAAGACTCGATCAACCCACGAATCCCCTGTCAGTGGGTTTTCTGTATTCCTTCGTAATGCATATATATAGAGGACTTGAATACGGAATTTACTTTTCTAGTAAATGGCAGAAACTTGCCATATAAGATAAGGGTTCAGATTTCATCACCGTATCCTTTCTGCCCGACTTAGGAACACGTTACCTATGAAAACCTAAGCCTAACATTTGACTAGAAAGAGACCCATAGGGTAACGAACTTATTGGAAAGTCATTCAAAAGGACTGTATTGGTTACTATGTTAGCGTAACTTAAAGTTCAGAAAGATTATTTTAAGTAGATTCGAGACGCCTTGTTACCCAAGGAAACGTTGCCAAAGAGGCAGGGTTATCAAAGCTCCTTAGAGCTTATCCTGTTTCTATTCGACTTAATCTAATTCGGATCGTTCTAGGAGATTTGCTAAAACTGTAACTAGTTTCCTTTTGGAAGAATAGAAGCTGGTCTAGAAAATGTCGAACTGGTATTATGAGGACCAATACAATGAATATCCGACTGAATTTCAAAATAGACATTATCCGTACTATCAACATGGTGTGGATAGTAGTCGGGACCACCGCCAACCTTTTGGAGGTTATTGCCCATACCAGGATGATTCCAATTACTATTCATATACACACCCGTCTTATGAACATGAAAATGAGCAAAATTCGAGTTCTTTGTCTTAGAGGGATGCCCTAAAGTGTGTGCAATCTAGTACTTATAATGAACCTATTATGCCTCTAGAAGATTCATTGGAGCAGTTGCGATCTAGTACTCCTTATGATCTATTTGTTTCTCTAGGGAATTGCATCAAGGAGTTGAATGAGGATGCAAGAAGGTTCAGATTAAGTGTGAGAGGAAAAAATAATAGTCCAACTTCTCCTCTAGAAGAATCACACGAGAAGTTACGATCTAGTACTCCTTATGATCCATTTGTTTTTCTAAAAGAATCCTTAAGGAGTTGACTGATAATACAAAAAGGTTCGGATTAAGTAAAGGGGGAACAAATAGTAGCCCAACTCTTTCTCTAGATGAATCCCTCAAGCAGTTGACTAAGAATACAAATAGATTTGCATTAAGTGTGAATGAAAGTCTTGCAAAGAATAATATTGATCAAAATGATCTTAATTTTCAATATAGTGCTACCCTTAATAAATGCTCACCTAGTCAAGAGGACGAGGATAGAATTGGTAACACTACTTATTTAGACGAGGTTCAAACATCTTCATATTATTATGATGATGAGGATAGTATCAGTGAAGAAATTGAAATATACAGACAAAGTGATCAAGAAATTGTCACTCCAATTGTGCTTCATGATGATAGTGTTATTTCTGGTTCAAATCCAAATAATTTTAATGATTATTCACCTATTCAGAAGGAAGAGGATTTGACTAGAGATACCACTGTTTTAGACGGTGTAGAATTTTCTTGTTTTGAAGCCGATAATGGTTTAGAGGAACGAGTTTGTCCTGAGACTAGTGATTTAGAGTCTAACGATTTCGAAGACAATAGTCTCTAACGAAGATGATAGACTCTTAGAGAATTTTAATGTGATGGAGGATGATTTGATTCAGATTGATAGAATATTTTCCAAGTGGATTTTGTTGTCCTAGACACCCAACCTTTTCAGGTCCCAGAGGCTCAAATACTAGTGATCTTAGGTCGTCCCTTTTTATTATACCATGATTGACTTTGTTTTCCCACCAAAATATTTTCTTCCATATGTGGGAATGTTTGAATTTCAAATGTGTCAGTTATTAAGTTTTAAGACTAAGCCTAATTACTTTCGAAAATTAGAATCGACACATTTTCTTAAGAATGACCACAATTTTCATAGTAGTCAATTGTGTGGGTCAAATCTTATTGACTTTGAGGATCCACAATTATTTAGGTTATTATTATGTGCCTTAAATTTATTAGTTGAGTTTTTCCAGACTCTACAACCTGATCCTCCGGATTCTTCCTATGATGAAATTTTCAGCGTAAGAGATTTATCTAGACCCTTTTATAGATCCCGAACCTGAACCTCAACTAGATGTAGTTGTCTTAAACAAGACACTAAATAAGGATAAGGTTGTACTCTTTTTGTTCACTTTCTGGTCCTGCTACAGTTTCCTTCTATTTTGGATATCATTATTTTATTCAATGACCCACAGTTGTTCCGACTATTGCTATATGATTTTATGAGGTTGAAAATTCTTTCTTAGTCTGGCTGAAGACTTTAAACATAGCACTTCTTGGGAGGTAACCCATGCTCATGCGACACGGTAATATCTTTCTTTAACTCATTTCCTTCGATTGGTAACCCTTTCTCCTTGTTCATGCTTTTAATAATAATTCATCTTTAGAACATTGAGGACAATGTTAGATTTAAGTTTGGGGGTAAGGGAGAAACTTTTAGTGAAATATGAAACTCCAAAGTCTAGAAACTTGTGAACAATTCAGGATGACACTAACCATTCTAGGTAGATGGAAACTTATCTCTTTTTCTTTAGGAATTGGTGTTCCCAGCTAAATGGCCTATTCATAAAAGCATGCCTAACTCAGGTGTTAGAAATAACATAATAATTATCACCATATCTCGACCATATCACGACCATATCACCTTATGTTTTTATTTTTGAAATTTTTTGTGTTTCTTTAAGTGATTTGGTGGGGCACCAATATCGAATTGTTATCACCGCCAGGATGAAGTAGAGTGTTTGAGATCAAGCCCCATTATTGTATTATTTAGACCATTATTTTTTAAAAAAAATCGAGTATTGACACTTTGATAGCAATATGTTTGTGTTCTCCCTGTCTCCGTCGCCTAAGCAAGCGTGGAATGCAGGATCCATGAGAACTAACATGTAGATGCTGTTAAGGAGCATGGGCTTGGATTCATTTGATCCAATCATATTGTCAGTACATTTAAAAATAGTAAATAATTGTTTTATATTCAATAAATCGACCGTTGAGACCCTTTTATATACCAGCTGAGTCGATATTAGTATAAGGAGTAATATTAGTGGGAGCGTATCTCAATCCATTAGGATTCATCCTGGCATTGATCTTCAGACATATATGGGAAACACCGTTCACCTTAGTCAACACGCGTAAACTTTATTTTTTCTATATCCATCTTCTAAATCTTTTCATGTGATTGC
The DNA here is from genome assembly GCA_023531435.1 of Papaver californicum. Lineage (NCBI taxonomy): Eukaryota > Viridiplantae > Streptophyta > Magnoliopsida > Ranunculales > Papaveraceae > Papaver > Papaver californicum. The sequence continues at coordinate 959,623 of JAJJMC010015866.1, forward strand.
ACTTTGATAGATTCTGAGTATCATGGTTGAACGACTATCTAAGTAGAGCTTTGTTTCCTTATATATGCATTTTAGTATGCTTGAGTGCAAACTCGTGTACAACAATTGGACTCATAAAGGGTAATGATTCCCATAGCCGAAGAATTTAGTATGCCAACTAAATAACTTATTTAGTGTTTACCCTTAATTGTTCACAGGTAACTAGAAGTTGGAGTAAATGGTTTTGTGGGTACACCTCTTGTAAACCCTCATGAGACAAAACTCGTCTGATAGGGATACATATGGGTTTAAAGGATTATTGCACACGTTAAGTGCAAACGCGATTCCTGCGACAGTGAGTTAGGATTTTTATTTTCTAGATTAGATTTGCTCGAGGACTAGCAAAATATAAGTTTGGGGGTATTTGATAGACATAATTTTATGTCTTATTTGAGCTCATCTTTGTATTGTTATTACTCAAGATTTCTATTAATATTGTTATTTTATTATATTTGTAGGTATTTTCGAAGAATAATAATTATGGAGAAAATCAACTAAAAAAGTTATAAAGGCACCCCGAAAAAGGCACCCTTAATTTGGTTAAGGGCACCCCAGTTGATAAAAGCCCCATACTTAAGATAATGGCGCCACCTTGTTCCCATTTTCAAACAGAAATTTTGGCGGGACTTTTTCTTATCAAGTTGTGAATCTGTGAATCGAATATTTGGGAGATCTTTTGGTTGAAAACCAAGATTATCTCCTTTCCTAAATAAGAGAAGTTGTACACGGTCTAACTCTTCAAATCAAGTAACAAAATCCTGTGAAATGATAAAACAGGAAACATCTCGGGTAAATACTCGGTAGAAAATCAAATTCACGTGAAGCATGGATATTATTCCATAATTCACAGGATATTGTCTCTATAATAATCAAGACTGTTGGAGATAATCATTACACATCAAAGATCGAGTTCATGCTAAAGGAAGAAGAAAATCAGGTTTTCCATTTAAAACAAGATTCATGAAAAGATTTGAGGAGATTTGCAAGCTTTTGGGTGATGTATTATATATAGAGGAGTCGTGGGAAGCTTTTCGGGGGGCTGGCAGAGGCCAGAGAGGAAGAAATCAAAAATCAGAAAAATTTGCTCGTGATGAAGAAGATGAAGAAATCGTTGCTAAAAGGTTGAAGCTTCCTTGGACAAAAAGTTGAAGATTCTGTTGCAAAAGCTTTTAACTTTGCAACGTTTATCTTCAATTTGCAACGTTTTATCTTTAGTGAAACATTTTTCCCTCTGTAACAGTGAGTTTGCAACGCCTAACAAACGTTGTGAATTTCCTATTTTACATTATTTTCACTATTTTTCATCATTTGTAAACACTTTGAGCCATGAATCATTATTTTGAGCAAGTGATTAATATTTTGAGCTAAACCCCTTTGCTGAGGCGACGGAGGAAGCCATGGTTCCAAGAAAAGTGGTATATTTCTATTTTAATTGATTTTTGTAATTTCTTTTATGATTATTTGCTTTCATTAAAAATTGATTTAAGGATTTTTATTAAGCAGTTGTGATTTCTTTTGATAGAGCATGCTTAGCCTAGGGTTTTTGATGTTCTATACTTTCGATTTACAATTGTTACTTTGAAAATCTACTTTCGCAACATATTAGAATTGCATGAATTTTGATTAGATTGAATCACTTTAATTGGTTAATGGTGAAATCCATAACCTCAGTATTTGTGAATATTACTTTCATCTTTTGTGTATATTTTCTAATTTAAAAATTAGTTTATTAAATCTAAAATCAATCTTCACAAGTTCGAGAGTTTGAAACCCATTCTTACCCACAACTACAAATCACATCATTTTTGAAATGAGTTGTAGGATCGATTGGTATCTGATACCATGAAAGATCTAATAAGATCTATTTTAGTTGTAAATGAAAAAAAAATAAGTTGTAGAGAGAAAAAGATATATAATGAGTTGTATTGATTCATATAAAGAAACAGTTACATGACCACTGCTATTTATAGTTGTAATAAAAGAAGTAGCAGTGTGTAACAGACGCACTTAACATAAGAGAAAAGAAACGTTTCTTTTATAACAGAAACTGTGACCCACACTAAGCCATACAGTTGGCAAAACTAACAACAGCTAACAGTGAGCTAAATTATGGTCTAACAGAATAATACACACTTTTGGTATAAGTTGATGCTTGGAACAATTGAAGATTAAAATAGCCATATGCATGATGAACTCTAGGTGTGAAGTTAAAACGCATTAATATCTTAATTTCTAACCAAGAGATAACAACAAAACTACTCCTTTGTTGCTGGTTAAAAAAAACAATAAATTACTAAAAATTTATAAACAGAAAGATAAGAACTTTTACTTCTTCCTCTCTTGGGACTTTTGTTGAGCAAGTCGTAGGCGTTTTGTTGTTGATAGAAAGTTAACCCTTTATTGTTGTGTTTTGTCGCTTATATAGCTTCTCTTCAACCTGCAAACTCAAGTTGGAATAGAACCCAACATTTCCATCCATAAAAGAATCTAAAACACTCAAAATCACAACCATTCATTACCATAAACCATCGGCAACAACGTCCCATTTCTAGTTGGAAAACTTGGGAAAATGCCCCAAAATCAGAGTTCACCTTGGGGACGTGCTCCGATTTCTCAGATTTTGGAAAAATGCCCCATTCCGTCATTTTTTTCATCCAAGTCAGTTAAATGGTCAAATTGGCACACATTTGACTTCTCAGTGTGAAATAAAAATAAAAATTACCCTTCAGGGTTAAGGAGGTGGTGGTTCAGGGTTCAGGTGGTGGTGTTTCATGGTTCAGGGTTCAAGTGGTGGTGATGGTGACAAAGGTGGTTTAGGGTTCAGGTGGTGGTGGTTCAGGGTTCAGGGGGTGTGGTGGTGGCGGTGGTTTAGGTGTTGTTTCTGGTGGTGGTGGCGACGGCGGTGGTAGCAGTGGTGGTGGTTCAGGTGATGTCATCTCTATTTCTATTTTAAAAAAGTAAGGTTAAATGGGATATTTCAAACCCCATAGACCAGTCAAAATGCCCCAATTTGACCACTTGACTGATTTGGATGAAAAAACTGACGAAATGGAATATTTTTCCAAAATCTGAGAAATCGGGGCACGTCCCCTAGGTGACCCATGATTTTGGGGCATTTTTCCAATTCGCCCTTTCTAGTTTTGAAACAACTGTTGATTTTCCTACCAAACCAACAAATTTCATATTGAACTCTAATCCAATCTCATGTTTTGTGTTAGCCAATGAAATCCTTATTAATCTCTCTTATAAGACAATAAAAATACATGGCAACATTACTTCCGTCAACTGTATTTTTGTCTCTTTAGGTTTTGTCCAAGCCTAATTAATATCTTGATCAAAGCCTCCTATGAACTGCATATGTTATTTTTTTTAATTTCTTTCTCACTTTCGTCATGAAGTTGGGAACAGAAAGAATGATCTCTTAAGTAAATTTTAGTTAAATAAACTAGAATCATTAACAAGAATTTGGGTGAAATATCCAACGAAGGATATTAGAAAAGTATCTTTTGGATATATGGGTATTTAAACAATATCAAAATGTTATTCGTCTTTTACACCCAGGAATTCAAATCCTAGGGTTATTCAACCAATTATGTGAAGGATAAAAGCACTGCGCCCACACTGCCGTGAGTAAGGCTGGGGTTTGGTAATGCTTTTTTTTTTTTTTTTTACAAAAAGTACTTTCAAAACATATATATATATATGTATAGTAATAAATTTTCAAATTGGTGTTTGGTAAACTTTTTATAAAGTGTTTTTTATACAAATCACTTCCAAAATTCGTCAACTTTTAAAAGCTGAGGAGGAGGAGCTTTTAAAAGCATAAGCTACGGTCTCACCCTATTTTTCATACATGATTTTTCTTTTCTATCATCACTTTATTTTATAAATGAAAAAAAGTACCCTTTAAATCTTTTACAAAAAAATAGATATGTAATGAAATCTATATAAGAAAATTATCAATAATAAAAATAAAAGTAAATATTAAAAAATTATCTAATTTTAGTTTGATTCTCTTCTATTAAAATTATGTCTATGACAAAAATATGGTTATTTAAAATAATACTTTTTAACAATAATAATAATCATTATTAGTAAATATATATATTTATTAAGATCCAAATATATATTTAATATATAAATATTTATTTATTTTTAAACCCTATAAATTAGATTAAAACTATTATGAAAGATATGTTCGTTTTTATCTTTTGTTACAACAACAATTGATGAACCTGATATCTTACCAAACAAAATTTGATCACTTTTTTAATTAACTTTAGTTTTTAGTTTATAGCTTATCAAGCACTCAACTTTTATTTTACACATCACAGCACAGCAAAGCACAACAGAAAAATGCTTTTACAAATTTCACAACAATACCAAACTAAGTCTAAGTGTGGCGCTTGACTAAACACGAACATTAATGCCACGTAGATAATAGATGTCGGTAGTTCTCACTAATTCTAAAAGCTGACTTACAATATATATATTTTTAAGGATTATTAAATACGGATATCTAAAATGAACCGGTAAATATGGGACTACTGTCAACAATTATAAGACATATTTGATAAATTTGTCAAAACAAGATTTATTTTGTTTGCTGGACCATGATTATGTGCCATCACAAAGTTGAAGATCAAACGATATCATGCCGAAGAACAAACTTATTAAGCGTTCATTAAATTTTTAGATCCAGGGGCGAAGCCAACCCAAGACTTAAGTTGGCAATATTGCTCACCCAGCTGGCTCCCAAGATTAAAGAAAAAAATAGTCTAAAAAGCCAATTTATCCTTAATGCCCACCCATAACAAAACTTTGCATGCCCATAATAAGCTGCCTAGCTTTGGCCCTACTTCAAACTCCTCCTTTATCTCTTACACTTTTATAATTCGAATCCCCACTAAAAACAACATGCATCATTTCGTTTGTTCCTTATTTATACAATTCGTTTTATCAGTTTTTCTTTTATGATGTCATGTTAGGTAGTAACCATTGTTGGGTGAGTTACCGATCCAATATACTATACACAATATAGAATTCACATAAGCAATCAATACACGATAGCTCAAATACGGCGAAATAACGATAATCACACGACACCAAGAATTACGTGGAAAAATTTCTTCGATGAAAATAGTAAAAATTGCTTATAAACTCCCACGATAAATAATGGGTTACAATTATTTTTCCTAAATTAGGGTTTCATACCACTTCAAGGTGCATATAACACTTAGATAACAATGCTAATTTTTCTATTCACCAGTAATGGTGGGTCAACAATTCCTTTACATCTTATCAAAAAAATAAGGAAGATGAAAAACTTACTACTAGAATTTGAACAAACCTTAGAAACCACCGTTAGAAGAGACAAGTAATTGACGGATAAATCTTCAATAACGCTTACCAAACGGACCCTTAGCAAGAATCTTTCCTCTTCCTCTCCACTTCTTCTTCTTCTTCTTCTTCTTCTTCAATTCTAACAACTCTACAACATAACCAATCAAAACCTTGATGGTGAATCCACTCTCTCTTCTTTACTTCCCGTTTTAGTGAAACCGATCCCCAAATTCATCTTTATAACAAGACTTAACCAAAATGGTTAAAGGAAACACCCTTACTAAGTTATAGGAAGTTGTTGAGTTATCCATAAGGAGTGATAGGCCCAACAATCTTCACTCATGACTTATAGCGAGGTACCTGTCACCACCAAGCCAGCCATGCTGCAAAAGTGAACATGATTGTACTTCAGTAGTGACTGTATCATCATATCAGAACCATTGTTATATGTATAAATCTTCTTAATCTGTAAGATCTTGTAAGCGAGAACTTCTTGAATCCACTGGTACGTAATATTGATTGATTCGATCTCGAAACAAAACTTGAATGCTTGTTGATATGATGGAACTCTAGTTGTCACGATAATACATATTTCTGCTATTTTACGCCGAATTCTCAAACAAACCTCTTAATTTATATCATCAATTTGCAACCCTTTGTAACTGTTATGTGTTCTGCTTCTGTAGTAGACAACGATACACATCTTTATAATTTGGATTGCCAAGACACAACTCCCCCAACATAAGTAAATAAGTAATCCTATGTCGACTTTACACTGTCTTGGGCACCTGCTAAATCAAAAATTTGTGTAGACCATTAACTTTGCTTATCACCACCATGGCACAAACGCATATTAAAAGTACCTCTTAGGTATCGTAGTTATCATTTCACTGCCTCCCGATGTTCTATACTAGGATTAACTAGAAGTCTGCTTAACATTCCAACTGCATAAGTTATATATGCACTTGTACATACTATGGCATACATCAAACTATCATTTGTGGATGTATCCGGAATTTCCTTCATATTTCGTTTCTCAACATAATTCACGGGATAGCTTACAAGTGGACAACTGATGCAGATGAGCAGGCTATAGCCTATTTGGAGGCTAAAGACCCGAGTGCCGTAATTTAGCTCAAGAGTGGTTCATTTTGATTGGAAACGGTCCAACGATCAAGACATGCAACTTTGTCGCATGGTCTTCACATTTTAGCCAAATTCCATCGTTTAGGGCTTCAAACATGCATTTTTGCTATTTTAGGAAAGTTTTTGTTTTGTTAATAACTTCTTCGTTAGGAATCCGTTTGGGTCGCCGTTTGTGGCAAATAGTTTTATTTTACAAGTACTTTCATTATTTTTGGTCGACCAAAATTTTCCAAATATAGCAAATAAGGATTTGAGTCGGTTTAGGGTTTTTTTTCATCCTTTCTTGACTAGCAAGTTAGGATTTTCCCCCAAGTCTATAAAATAGTCCTCCATATATTTTTTTAAGCAACTGAATTTGATTACTAAGAATTATTTTCTTAAACTTGTTCAAGTTTAATTGATTATTATTTAAAGTCGGGAAACCGAAGTCTAAATAATTATCGATGTTCATAGTCGATATTCCTAGGAATATTTGAAGTCTGAACAAAAACTCTCTTTTCTTTCTTTTCTTTATTATTCGCTGCATCAACAACCAACCGGCTTTGCTTGTCCATATTGAACCTTTTAAAAAGGAGATGGTACCTAGTACACCACCAATGTTTTTTTTCATGAACATGTATGAACAATCCTTCTATAATAAATACGTCTATATATTAATACCGTAAGAACTAGTCTTTGACAAGATCCTTATTCTTGATTTTAAATACAAGAAAACCTTTGGATGATCTAATTAAGATACAAATCCATAAGTTCAAACAGAATGAGCTCGAAACTTACAGATCTCAATTCAACAAGAAAAAGTCTTGTATGATTTATATTTCAAGATCTGAATTCAACAAGAACAAGTCTTTTAAGATACTTATTGATGAACAAATCTAACTATGTTGAATAATGCACTTCTTGTGAAATTTAAATTATACGATAATCGATATAATGCGGAAAAGAAATAACACGAGACACCATAAAAAATAATAAGGTAAATTGCAATCTAACAGAAAAATTCCAGGACCTCGTCCAGTTTGAGCACACACTGTATTAAGCCGCTACAGAGACTAGCCTACTATAATACAGAACCCCCATGTTATTTGCGGTATGTTTTATCTTCTTGTTCACCGTAGGAGGACTCACTGGAATTGTCTTGGCAAATTCGGGGCTAGACATCGAACTCGAATGTAGTTGACACCGAATACCTTCCAAGCTATTTATAAGTTAGATAACCTATTTATAGTAGTTAGCATACACTGATCTCATAGTTAGTGGAGAAGGTGGGTGAAATGGACAAAGTGGGGATGCATGAGAAGTGGTCACGACCGCATAGATGGGAGACCCTTAGAAGTTCATGCCCACTATCTGTATTCCTCGCCGCTACTACCCCCACGACTAACTACTATCCGTATTTCAATCCAAAATTCAAAGCTTATAGCAAAAAGATAAATACTCAAAGAAACGTAAAATAGAACAAAGTAAAAATAATACTAAAAACAAAAATAAAAACCTAAAAATAAATCTAAAACTCTAAACCTAAAGACAATTCCTCGACAGCGGCGCCAAAAATTGATGTGGATTGTAGATGGTGGTAAGAATGGGTTTCAAACTCTCGAACTTGTGAAGATTGATTTTAGATTTAAAAACTGATTTTAAACTAGAAAATATACACAAAAGATGAAAGTAATATTCACAAATACTGAGGTTATGGATTTCACCATTAACAACTTTTAATTGGTTCCAAAAATAATAATTCTAAACAACAGCTCAAATAAGTGACTCTAATTTTTGCCAAAGGTAGATTTTAAAAATATCAATTCTATCACAAGCATGGCTCATTAAAAGATCTAGGTCCCAGCATAAACCATCAAATAAAATCACAATCAATAAAGAAAAATCATAATTTCAATTAAAAATAATTGCAAAAGTCAAAAAAGAATTATTAAAAGTTACCAATTAATCATGGAAAAATGGCTTCCTCTTTGCCTCAGTGATGGGGTTTAGCTCATCTTACTCAAAACACCCTCAAAAGATTGGTACATAGCTCAAAAAGTGTTTGAAAGATGAAAAGAAACTAAAAGTAATGTAACAAGGAATCTGCAACATTTTTTGGACGTTAAATATTAACTGTTGTAATGGAAACTGAAGATAAACGTTGCAAAGTGAAGATAAATGTTGCTTAGTTTAAATATTTAGCAACGGTTCCTTCAACCTTTTCTTCAGGGTTTCTTCATCTTCTTCATCGTGAGCAGAATTTTTCTGATTTTTTATTCTTTATTTCTGGCAAAGCCAGCCCCATTGGTCCGAACCCAACTTCTTTATTTATATTGCAACACCAATAACCCCCGTATATTCTCTCAAATCTTCTCTTTAATCTTCAAATCATATCTCTTTAATGAAAATAATTGTCTCGGATATTTTTCATCTTCACGTCCTGATTTTCTTCTAAACAAAAACTCGGTGATCTGTTGTTGCCCTGTTTGTCCTAACAATAATATTGAATGGTATAGAAACAAATCAAGTGAAATAGGAAAGAAAATTCCATATTTCACGTCAACATATTTTTTCCCTGATTTTTTTCCGAGAGTAACAAACTAACACAGTTGTCGTGATAATGTCTTGATTTTGGTTGATTTGGTGTGTACAGGCTTTCCATAACAAGGAAAAAAGATATTCTTGTCTTAACAATCCAAGAAATTAATTACAGCATCACGCAGATTCGATATTGGAGAGAATTAAATTTCCCGCTATTTTTCTATTTTGAATTAAAAGAGTGGGTGCCTTTATCAATTTTTCGGGTGCCTTTAACACTTTTCCTAGGCCATATTTTCCACAATCATTTATTTCCTTAAAATATCTACAAACATATAAAAGGACAATATTAATACAAAAATAAGTACCAACAATATATATTATCGGGATTAATAAAGACATAAATATGCGTTTATCAAATACCCCAAAACTTATATTTTGCTAGTCCTCGAGCAAATCTAGTTTAAGAATAAAAATCCTAACTCACTTTTGCAGGCATCACGGTTGCACTTAGCGTGTGCAACAATCCTTTAAACCCATAGGTGTTCCTTTCAGACGAGTTTTAGTCTCGTGAGGGTTTAAAAGAGGTGTACTCAAAAAACCTTACTCCAAATTTTAGCTACTTGTGAACGATTGAGGGTAGACACTAAACATGCTTTTTAGTTGGCTACTAAATTCTTTGGCTATGGGAGGAATTAACCTGTATGAATCCAATTGTTGTAAACGAGTTTTCACTCAAGCGTACTAAAATTCATATATAAGAAAACAAAACACTACTCAGAAAGTCGGACAATGGACCATGATACTCGGAATTTAACAAACCACAATCACATGAATAGATTAAGAAGATGGATATGGAGATAGAAGTGTGCACATGTTGACTAAGGTGAACGGTGTTTTCCATATCTGTCTGAAGGTCAGTGCCAGAATAAATCCTAATGGATTGAAAAAGCTCCCACTGGTCTTAATTCTTATACTAATATCGACTCAGCTGGTATATACAAGGGTCCCAGCGATCGATTTATTGAAAATTAAACAATTACCTTTATGTTATTAAATGTACTGACAACATAATTGGATAAAATTAATCCAAACGCATGCTCCTTATCAACATCTTACATGATAGTTCTCATGGATCCTGCATTTCACGCTTGCTTAGGCGACGGAGACAGGGAGAACACACATATTTCTATCAAAGTGTAAATATTTGATTTTATTTTATTTTAAAGAAAAATGGTCTAAATAAAACACAATAATTGGGCTTGATCTTAAACACTCTACTTCATCCTGGCGGCGATAATAATTCGATACTTGTGCCTCACCAAATCACTTAGAGAAATACAAAATTTGTAAAAATAAAAACAGAAGGTGATATGGTCGAGGTAGACTCCGAGATATGGTTATGTTATTTCTAACACCTGAGCTCTGTATTTTTATGAATAAACCATTTAACTGGGAACACCAATTCCTATAAGAAAAAGAACTAAGTTTCCATCTACCTAGAATGGTTAGTGTCATCCTGAATTGTTCACAAGTTTCTAAATTTTGGAGCTTTTTTATTGTACTAAAAATTTCTCCCTTACCCCCAAACTTAAATCTAACATTGTACTCAATGTTCTAAAGATGAATACTAAAAATATGAACAAGGAGAAACTGTTACCAATCGAAAGAAAGGAGTTAAGGAAAGATATTACCGTGTCGCACGAGCATGAGTTACCTCCCAATAAGTGTTAAGTTTAAAAAGTCTTCAGCAAAACTAAGAAAGAATTAATCACCTCATAAAATCATATAGCAATAACCGGAACAATTGTAGATCATCTGAATCAAATAATGTTATTCCAAATAAAAGGAAACTGCAATAGGCTAAGAAAACGAACAAACCAAGCACACCTTATCTAGTTTTCTGTTTAAGACAACTACATCTAGTTGTGGTTCAGGTTCAGGCTCTATGAGAGGGTCTAAATAAAATGTTTTCATGGGCTGGATTTCCTCATTGGCAGAATCCGGAGAATCAGGTTGTAGAGTTTGAAGTAACTCAACTAATAATTTGAAGCACATAATAATAACCTGAATAATTGTGGATCCTCATAGTTAATCAGATGGGAATCACACATTTGACTACTATGAAAATGATGGTCATTCTTAAGCAAATGTGTCAATTCTAATTTCCTAAAGTAATTAGGCTTAGTCTCAAAACTTACACATTTGAAATTCAAACGTTCCCACAATAGGAATTTTTTTTTGGTGGGAAAGCAAAGTCAATCTTGGTATTATCACCTGGATAGACCACATCAACCATAAGATGGGTCTCTAACAACTGAACTTCTTTCTGGACATCACCAAGCTCAGGAAATCTAGTTTGAAGATGATCTTGTAAAATGGTAGAGGTGAAAATTTCAAGTCCCAAGTTAGGGACCTTTCTAAGAGTCAAAGTAAAGCACATGGAGAATGATAGTCACCCCCAAACTTAGAGTTTTCAGTGTCTTTAGATAGACTAGTCATAATTTTCATAATTTCTAGATCGTCAGATTCTTGAAAATGGTCAATTGCTTCTTCTAGGTTATAATCAGGAGGTGCATCCTCACTCATATTCAAAATCTCTACCAGTTTATCTTTGTTACCTAAGACTAATGTTTCTAAATCGCTGGACTCTAAACAGTATTCTCAGGATAAACCTGTTCCTCTAAACCATTATCGGGTTCAAAACAAGAAAAATCTACATCGTCTAAAACAATGGTATCTCTAGTCAAATCCTCTTCCTTTTGAATAGGTGAATAATCATTAAAATTATCTGTATTTGAACCAAAAATAACACTATCATCATGAAATACAATTGGAGTGACAATTTCTTGATCACGCTGCCTGTATATTTCAAGTTTTTCGTCAATACTATCCTCATCATCATAATAATATGAATATGTTTGAACCTCGTCTAAATAAGTAGTGTTACCAATTATATCCTCGTCCTCTTGACTAGGTGAATAATTATCAATCATAGCACTATATTAGCAATTAAGATCATTTTCAGCAATATTATTCTTTGCAGGACTTTCATTCACACTTAATGCAAACCTATTTGTATTCTCAGTTAACTGCTTAAGGGATTCTTCTAGAGAAGGAGTTGGACTACTAATTGTTTCCCCCATACTTAATATGAACCTATTTGTATTCTCAGTCAACTTCTTGAGGGAATTCTGTAGAGAAACAAATGGGTCATAATGAGAACTAGATCGCAACTGCTCGTGTGATTCTTCTAGAAAAGGATTTGGGTCATCATAAGGAGTACTAGATTACATTTGCTTTAGGGCATCCCTCCAAGACAAAGAACTCGAATTTTGCTTATTTTCATGTTCATATGACGGGTGTATGTACGAATAGTAATTGGGATCACCTTAGTATGAGCAATAACCTCCAAAAGGTTGGTGGTGGTCTCGACTACTGTCCACACTATGTTGATAGCACAAATGATTTCTATTTTGAAATTCAGTCGGATATTCATTGTATTGATCCTCATAATACCAGTTCGACATTTTCTAACAAAAACTTCCTAATATATTTACAAAAATAAACTCTAAAAATAAATCCTAATAGAAGGGGTTCTAAACAAACACAAGCAAGGATGACTCGACCAAGAAAACCTACTGAATATAGCAAACAAAAAACATGATGGCTCAACTTAGATTGTTTCTAGACCAGCTTCTAGTCTCCCAAAAGGCGACTAGTTACAGTTTTAGCAAACCTCGTTGGACCGATCCGAATTACATTCAGTCGATCGAGAGAAGCAGGATAAGATGTATGGAGCTTGAATAACCCTACTTATTTGGAAAACGTTTCCTTGGGTTACAAGGTGGCACAAACCAACTTAAAATTGATCTTCCTGATCCTTGAGTTAGGCTAAAAAAGTAACTAATACAATCCTTTCAAATGATTTTCTAATAAGCTCGTTACCTTATCCGTATCTTTCTAGTTAAATTTTAGAGCTTAGGTACGCGTTTGGTAACGTGTTCCTAAAGCGGACAAGAAGGAAACGGTGATGAAATCCGAGTCCTTATCTTGTATGGCCAGTCCTTACCCTTTACTAGAAAATAGATCCGTATTCAGTTCCTAAACATATATGCATACGAAAGAATACAGTAAACCTACTTGCAGGGGATTCGTGGGTTGATCGAGTCTTACCTACCGTACCAGACGGGGAATGAATCGGTTGTAGTCGACTCGGGCCACCGACTCTTGTGCCAGTGTACAAACCCGAGGGGATGAGACAATATCGTAATTGTCGTCCTTCCCTGTTGCAGTTTATATTTCAATTACCCTTCCATAAGGTTTAAAAATAATAATAATAATGTCCAAAGTCCCAAAATAAAGTCCAAAAGTGTCCAAAAATGAAAGAAAAATTACAGAAATAATAAAAGATTTTCTAATACAACTTTCTAAAAACAAAAACAAATAAAATCTAAAAATAAAATTCTTTGTCTTCTTTTCCGTTCTTTTAGCTTTAGCTTTTATCTCCAATTAATCACTAAAATCCTTGGCTCAATTTCCTTTCAATCCAAAATTCAAAGCTTATAGCAAAAAGATAAATACTCAAAGAAAAGTAAAATAGAACAAAGTAAAAATAATACTAAAAACAAAAATAAAAACCTAAAGATAAATCTAAAACTGTAAACCTAAAGACAAGTCCTCGGCAGCGGCGCCAAAAATTGATGTGGATTGTAGATGGTGGTAAGAATGAGTTTCAAACTCTCGAACTTGTGAAGATTGATTTTAAATTTAAAAACTGATTTTAAACTAGAAAATATACAAAAAATATGAAAGTAATATTCACAATAGTGAGGTTATGGATTTCACCATTAACCATTTTTAATTGGTTCCAAAAATAATAACTCAAAACAATTCTAGCTCAAATAAGTGACTCTAATTTTTTCCAAAGGTAGATTTTAAAAATATCAATTGTAAATCACAAGCATAGCTCATTAAAAGCTCTAGGTCCCAGCATAAACCATCAAACAAAATCACAATCAATAAAGAAAAATAAAAATTTCAATTAAAAATAAATATAAAAGTCAAAAAAGAATTATTAAAAGTTACCAATTAATCATGTAAAAATGGCTTCCTCCTTGCCTCAATGATGGGGTTTAGCTCATCTTGATCAAAACACCCTCAAAAGATTGGTACATAGCTCAAAAAGTGTTTGAAAGATAAAAACAAGCTAAAAGTAATGTAACAGGGAATCTGCAACGTTTTCTGGACGTTACAGATTAACTGTTGCAATGGAGACTAAAGATAAACGTTGCTTAGTTTAATGATTTAGCAACGGTTCCTTTAACCTTTTCGTCACGGTTTCTTCATCTTCTTCATCACGAGCAAAATTTTTCTGATTTTTGATTTCTTTGTTTCTCGAAGAGCCAACCCCACTGGTTCGATCCTAACTTTTCTATTTATATTACAACACCAATAACCCCAGTATCTTCTCTTAAATCTTCAAATCATATCTCTTTAATGAAAATAATTGTCTCGGATATTTTTCATCTTCACGTCTTGATTTTCTTCTAAACAAAAACTCGGTGATCTGTTGTTGCCCTGTTTGTTCTAACAATGATATTGAATGATATAGAAACAAATCAAGTGAAATAGGAAAGAAAATTCCATATTTCACATCAACATATTTTTTCCCTGATTTTTTTCCGAGAGTAACAAACTAACACAGTTGTCGTGATTTTGTTTTGATTTTAGTTGATTTAGTGTGTACTGGCTTTCCATAACAAGGCAAAAAGATATTCTTGTCTTAACAATCCAAGAGATTAACTGCAGCATCACGCAAAGTCGATATTGCAGAGAATTAATTTCCCGCTATTTTTTCATTTTGAATTAAAAGAGTGGATGCGTTTAAAAAAAAGTCTTAGGTGCCTTTATCAATTTTTCGGGTGCCTTTAACACTTTTTCTTATAAGGTTGGTGACTTTGGGTCGGTTAGAAAGGGAAAAAGTAGTGTTTTGAAGATTGTAGGAATGGGTAATATAAAAGTTGACACTAGTGTTGGCTGCATATTGGTTTTCAGAAATGTACGACATGTACCAGATCTTCGTTTGAATCTAATGTCACATTGAGTGTTATATGAGGAAGGGTACACCAATTCTTTAGCCGATAGATAATGAAAACTAACTAAGGATTCCATGGTCGTTGCAAGAGGCAAGAAGTGTGGCACGTTATATAAAACTGAAGTGGAGCTGATGAAAGGTTAGGTGAATGTTGTTGACAAAGATTCAACCTCTGATTTGTGGCATAGGCGACTTGGTCTTCTTAGTGAGAAGATAGTTTAAATACTCATCAAAAGACAAGTCTTTCCAAACTTGAAAGGTATACAACTGAGTAAGTGCACTCATTGTTTAGTTTTTAAACAAAATAGAGTATCATTTCATAAGGCTTTTCCTAAGCGTGACTTCAATATTTTGGATCTTGTTCATCCTGACGTATGTGGACCTTTAAGGGTCAAAACACTTGGTGGTGATGTTTATTTTGTTACTTTTGTAGATGATACTTCAAGGAAGGTTTGGTCATATTGTTATAGTGAGTGGTTAACAAAAATAATTAACTCCTTATTGTTTGTAATATTTACCAAATGAATTGGAAACGGGAAGTATTTACATGGGTAAAAAAACACTTGGCACTGGATTTTGTTAGGTGATTCACGTGTGTTGGCCAGATTGGTTGTAGGCACATGGATACTGAAGAAACTAAGTAACTAGAGGTAGCTTATTCGGTCTCAACTATATGAAGTTGAGGTATTGAATTTTTATAACGGCTTAATTTTGAGAGTTTTCAAAGATGGACTAGTTCCTGGGGTTTTTCTGCTAGGCAGTTTTCATTATTAACAAAATCTTGTGTGTCGTGTGGTTTACTTTATCTTTCCGCATTATAATTATTATAGTTATAATTGAATTAAATACACGTGTATGATGCGTGTCGTAAGTTCAACAAATTAGTCAATATATTTCTCACTAATTAACTAGTAATATAGCGATAGTAAGGATCATTCCCACAAAGAGTTGTGTAATTGAGATGTTGGCCAGATTGGTTGTAGGCATGGATACAAAAGAAACTAAGTAACTAGAGGTAGCTTATGCGGTCTCAACTATATGAAGTTGAGGTATTAAATTTTTATAACGGCTTAATATTGAGAGTTTTCAAAGATGGACTGTTCTTGGGGTTTTTCTGCTAGGCAGTTTTCCTCATTAACAAAATCTTGTGTGTCGTGTGGTTTACTTTATCTTTCTGCATTATAATATAGTTGTAATTAAATTAAATACACGTGTATGATGCGTGTCGTAAGTGATACCAATTACTCAATATATTTCTCACTAATTAACTAGTAATATAACGATAGTAAGGATCGTTTCCACGGAGAGTTGTGTAATGAAATGTTATTTGGATTAGCAAAACTAAAATAAAGTAAAAGACAAAGAGTTTTTTTTTAAGATTAATTAACTAAATAAAATGATAATAAAATAAAGAGATGATTAAGATTTCCTTTGTTGTTACCAAGCATTAACTGAATTAGTATACTTATTTGTCTTTCGTTAGAACCATTCATCACCAACCGTAAAATAGCAGCTAGAACAGTGTTATACCCAAAGTTCCTTGTGTAACCAGATACCGAAGCGCTCGCATATCAGATCCTATCCAACCGAACCACCAAGTAGTAGCGCACTCAAGATGTAACTCAATCGAAAGCTTTAAGTTTCGTGAACTTAGGTTGATCCTAGCAGTTAGACTCTTAGCGCAAGGTCCACTTACTAGTGTTGTATTTACACACGATTACTCCACAGAATCCCTCTACAAGGTCTCACATTCTCTAATTGTGTAAGAGGTGCACGATAATTACGGATCGCTCAACTCTCTACTATAGCATTAAAATGATCAATAGAATAATCCAATTATACACCTGAATAATCTAGAAACCAATCATAAACTCTAGATATAATGAAAACAAATGATAAGATGATTAAAACTTCAAACAAACTTGTATTAACTAATTAAGCTTCATACTTAGAACATTGAATTCAACCTTAATCAACAAAGTTTTAGCTACTAATATTACAAAGAAGCATGGTTTCCCCCTAAAGGGATAAACCCTAGGTTTAGATGTGGAAGGTGGGATATGAGAGGTAGATATGTCCCTTGTTTGAGTCTTAGATGTCTTATTTATAGCCTTCAATGTTTAGCCTTCAAGTCTCCTCTTTCTAGGGTTTAGAATCCCTCCGGGACCGTGTTTCCTTGAGTTAGAAGTCAATTTCCCGTCCAAATATGTCCTAGGTCAGTGTCAGGTTCGGCTGATTTGATTGAAACACTTTCTATCCAAACATTCTCCTATAGACTCTTTGAAAATATTGAGTTTTATGCTTCAGGTTCGGCTGATTCGAGCTGAGTGATTACCAGCCGAACTTTTCTCTGTAGACTCAAGTATTTCAAACTCGTTTTGCCCATAACTTCTTCGTATGATGTTGGAATAAACTCATTCTTTTTGCTTTGGTTTCATATTCTCATTCTATTTAAGATTGTATTAAGAACTCATGGATTTTAGTAAATATAACTTGGTCTTGGATCCTCCTCAATTTGTAATACTTTACTTCCTTGCTCATTCTAGCACTTTGTAGCTCCTTATGGATGATTCACCTAACAAAAGACATAAACTAGAAAAAACATAATAAAAGATAATACATAAAATTTAATTAAAATATTAGTATGGTTTTGACATTAAAATCATATAAATTATGCACTTATCAAATTCCCCAGTACTTAGCTTTTGCTAGTCCTCGAACAAATTACTATCTAAAGTAAACTAAAATAAAATAAAATAAACATCTCAATTTTTTCGAGGAGACGGTTACACTTAGCATGTGCAACAAGCCTTTAAACCCCTTGGTGTCCCTAGTGGACGAGTTATAGTCTAGTGAGGGTTTACAAGAGGTATACACGCAAAACCTACTCCAACTTCAAAGTCACCAGCATCTAAAGAGCTATGAAGACATAAAGTTTATGCACACTAATAATAAGAAGTTACAAATGCCAAAGAACATTATTCTCATGCTTAACTCTTGAGTTAGGAGAAAAACACCATATAAAAGAATCCAGCCTCGAGAACGATGGAATAAGCATTTTTCCTCGACTTCTACCTCGCCAATAGGGTTTATGACATTCCATTCAAAAGAAGCTTTTTATGGTTCTCTGTGTGGAGGAAGGATTGAAGATAGAATTTCTGCACACGTTGAATGGTGTGAAGGAAAGGAAACCTTCCGAATTATATGAAGATGTTTTCCCATAGAAACGTGGGACGAAAAAGAACCATTTTTTTCTGATGACCTCTAAGAAAGGAAATCAACCACTATGCAAGGATGAGAACGCTAACTTACCTTCTCACCCGGTCTACAATCAACACCACTCTCACAGCAAATAAGAACGTCTTTGGTCTTCAACTATTAATGATGAACTCTTGAACTTCATAAAACTTTGACAAATTATAACTTTTTCCTCAATTTCTTGTTGCTTGAAACTTCTTTATAGATTTCTTCTTCCCCACGACCTTATTGAAATGAATACAAACTAAAGTAATAAAAACATGTTTCTTGGTTTTTTTCCTTTTTTTTCTTTTTTCCTTTTCTATTTTTTTTTTGTAAGAAGAACTTAATTGAAATACAAACTAATAAATGAAACTAATATGGCCGTGGAAGAAGGATTTTTACCACTTGATTCTTCACAACTTGTTTTTTTTTCTTCTCGATATCATAAACTTCACTAATTTTCATCTTTCGATTTCTTTTGCTCTTGTACATAAGTCTTCAACATGTATATATAATTCTGCTCTTTGTATTGTTGCTTCACTTGAATATGAAATTTTCTCTTTCTTGTACCGTTGCTTGTAAACCTTGAACGTCTTCAACTTTCTTTCAAATTTTAATGTTCCGCTTGTTGATGATGATGTATTTTTATTGCTGCTTTGTCGAGAGAATGGTGCCAACTGCAAACAAGGCTACAAGATAGAGTTAGCAATTCTGATGACACCCTCATGATTGACGGAATTAGCACTCAGGAGATCAAAATGTAGTGTTGAAATTGGTGCGATGTTGGGTAGCTCATCATTCTACCCGAAATTTGCATAGATGAAATACTCTAAAAGAAAAATTGAAGGTTTGGTGCCTTACTCATGGGTATTGAATGATCAAATTATCTAATATTGTATTCTCTACCAGCGGTTTAAGTCCTTTTTTTCCAGCTCGTGCCTCTCAACAACTAAGAACTCCGAATATAGTTCTCTAATATTTCTAATTTTTGTTATTTCGGTTAGAACTCCGTATGTAAACTTAGCTAGAAGTATATAAAGTGACTCTAAAATCTAAAAGTTGGAGGTTTATACAGAAATTTAAAACTAAAGGTAAAAACTCTATATGCAAATACTCCCCCACACTTAAACTTTACATTATCCTCAATGTAAATTGACTCCTCTAATGTAAAATCGAGATGGGAAATCCTAATATGATATAAAAAAAATAAAAACTAAAAGAAAAATATAGAAAAACAAAACCAATGGGTTGCCTCCCATGCAACGCTTAGCTTAACGTCCTCAGCTTGACCTCCTGGTTAGAGCCCGTAAACCAATAATATAGAAATCTGGGGATCCACCCAGATAATCTGCAATTCTAATAACAAATTCACACAATAATTAGCATAAGATATAAATAATGAAACTGTTATTTGGTGGAAGTTTCCCCCACACTTAGTTTTATCTACACTTGGAAGTGCATAAAGAACATAGAATGCGGGAACTTTTACGGTTTCCTCTCGGTGAACCTGTACAGTGCTAGAATCAAATACATCTAGTGGTGGATAGTTAGAAGAAAAATAATTCTTAAGGATTTTTATAGAACATATACCCAAAACTAAGTGACGTAGCTCCTTAAAAATCGTTTAACAACCTTTTGGGGAACTATTTTGATTGGGGAAGGAGGATAAAAAGATATAGAACTATGCAAAGGATTATACAAACCTTTCACGATCTCTTGTATTACAGGATCCTCATCATTCTTAAATAATTCCAATGAATTATTCACCTCATGTATATCGTGGTCCTCTATCAAACTTCTTAAAAACCATTCTTCATCAGTTTCTTCTTCAAGCGAAATCTCAGCGTCATTATAAACCTTCGCAAGCTCAATTGGGTCTTCCACAAGATCAATCAATTTAGTTTCATTATCAATCACCATCTCGTCATCGATCTCATCATCAGAATCGGAGTCCTATGAAGTCTAATTCATTGGTGCAAATCCTAAGATCTTGGTTTGAGTATGTTACACCACTTATAACAATAGATATGTCATATTCAGTCTCCTCCTTTTGAATAGGTAAATGATCGTTATTATGATACGGAGTTGGAATAACTTCATCATTGTTGTAAGAACTTTCCAAAGGTTGATCGTCTTTTTCTATTTCCTCCCTAATTTGATTAATGTCTCTTTTTGAGTTGTCCATGCCCTCTTGGATTTCTTGGAGTAATTGATCGACCCCTTGAAAGTACTGATCACTCCATTGTATATATTGCTCCATTAACATTTGAAGCTCGTCTTCCATAGTACAGAAAGTATCTACAAAACTAGAGACTTTTTTATCAAGAGCATAACTATCCTCCCATCCCTGTGGTTGTTCACTTACATACCCGTCATAAGGTTGTTGGCATGTATGAGAATAATCATAAGGTTCCGCAGGGTATTGGTCGTAACTAAAGGAATGGTTTTGATTATACCCATGGTATGGTTGGCAGTTGTTATAAGATTGAGATTAAAAAACGTATTGACTAGCACTATTATACCATTGATCTTGTGCACCATACATGTGATTTCCGAATGGAAACATGACGACCCACAAGAAAAAAAACGATAAATCTACTAAAAACAAAAAAATAAAAATAAAAGTGATACTTACAACATGTTTTCAGAATTTACCTCCCGAACGAGAGTTGAACACCTTCAACGAGTTGTTAACACCACGATAACCTAAAAATATGAAAAACACTAAAGAAAAAACGTGAAAATATCTAAACTACTAAAACAAGCTAAAAATAATAATAAATCAATTAACGACTGCTCCTCGGAAGCGGCGCCAAAATTTGATGCGTGTCGTAAGTGCAACAAATTACTCAATATATTTTTCACTAATTAACTAATAATATAGTGATAGTAAGGATCGTTCCCACAGAAAGATGTGTAATTGAGATGTTATTTGAATTAGAAAAACTAAAATAAAGTAAAAGACAAAGGGATTTTTGAAGATTAATTAACTAAATAAAAAGACAATAAAAGAAAGAGATAATTAAGATTTCCTTTGCTGTTACCAAGCATTAACTGAATTAGTATACTTATTTGTCTTTCGTTAGAACCATTCATCACCAACCGTAGAATAACAGCTAGAGCAGTGTTATCCCCAAAGTTCCTTGTGTAACCAGATACCGAAGCGCTTGCATATAATATTCTATCCAACTGAATCACCAAGTAGTAGCGCACTCAAGATGTAACTCAATCGAAAGATTTAAGTTTTGTGAACTTAGGTTGATCCTAGCAGTTAGACTCTTAGCACAAGGTCCACTTACTAGTGTTGTCTTCACACACGATTGCTCCACAGAATCCATCTACAAGGTATCACATTCTCTAATTGTGTAGGAAGTGTACGATAATTACGGATCACTCAACTTTCTACTATAACATTAGAATGATCAATAGAATAATCCAATTATACACCTGAACAATCTAGTAACCAATCATAAACTCTAGATATAATGAAAAAAACGATAAGATGATTAAAACTTCAAACAAACTTGTAACTAATAAAGCTTCATGCTTAGAACATTAAATTCAACCTTAATCAACAAAGTTTTAGCTACTCATATTACAAAGAAGAATGGTTTCCCCCTAAAGGGGTAAACCCTAAGTTTAGATGTGGAAGGTTTGATATGAGAGTTAAAGATGTCCCTTGTTTTAGCCTTAGATGTCTTCTTTTATAGCCTTCAATGTTTGGCCTTCAATTCTCCTCTTTATAGGGTTTAGAATCCTTCTGGAAATCCTTGAGTTAGAAGTCAATTTCGCGTCCAAATATGTTCCAGGTCAGTGTCAGGTTCGACTGATTTGATTGGAAAAATTTCTAGCCAAACATTATACTGTAGACTCTTTGAAAATATTGATTTTTATGCTTCAGGTTCGGCCGATTCGAGCTGAGTGATTATCAACCGAACTTTTCTCTGTACACTCAAGTATTTCAAACTCGTTTTCCCTATAACTTCTTCGTCCGATGTCGGAATAACCTCATTCCTTTTGCGTTGGTTTCATTTTCTCGTTGTATTAAAGGTTGTATTAAGAACTCATGGATTTGAGTAAGTATAATTTTTTATTGGATCCTCTTTCATATGCTTTACTTCTTTGCTCATTTTAGCACTTTGTAGCTCCTTTTGGATGATTCACCTGACAAAAGACATAAAATAGAAAACAAACATAATGAAAGGTAATATACAAGAATTATAAAAAATATTAGTATGGTTTTGACAATAAAATCATATAATTTATGCACTTATCAGTGTCCATTAACAAACATCTTAGATTGATCCCTGCAATATATTCCTTGATCAGAATCTAAATTATATCCCAGATCACCTTAAGATAATATTGAGTCGTTATTGTTCAGATAAGATCATATATGGTGTGTATGATATAGGTCATTGCAAAAGAATCGGTGGCATACTCGGTACCCTCATCTTTTCACTATGGTTGGTGAAAACTCTAAAAACATCAAGGGAAATGTAAAACATTACCCTAAGGAGAAGAATTCATACTTTAGGAAGAAGAAGATTAACACGAAGAAGCTAAGATCAAACTTTTCCAACCATCAAAGATTTGAAACTTTTCTCGAAGAATGCAAGGAGACGAAATTGGGATTGAAAATTCTTGGAGATGTTTTCTTGAAAACTCTCAAGGCACAAGAAGAACTCGCCAAACAACATGAAATTCTGATTGAATACCTCAAAGCCAAACATCATGAACCCTATGTTCCTATGCCGTTGACTAGTGATAAGGAATTTGAAGATGAAGATGAATTCTCCAAGAATTTTTGTTCTTAATTTACTCCATGTAAGGATTTATTCTTATTGTTTTAAGGAGGAAAAACTATAATTTGAAGTAGTTTATTAATGTTTTTCTTTTGCATTACTACTTCATATTTATCATATATTAATTAATAAAGTTTATTTATTTAAATTTTTATTGATGATAATTACAATACTTGATCTTATTTATTATTGTATTTGTTATCTATTGTCTAAATTTTATGAGATAGTTCTTTGTTTATCATATTTTTATGATTAAAAGGTCTCATGATTATTTATCAAAATTTACGTTTTTTACTCTTTTTGTTCATTACTGGCTAAAAAGGAGTAGACTTTTTGATGAATTATTTCTCTTAATTTACAATTTTTATTTTTATTTTTGTAACTAGCTAAGATGGAAGAGTTTTTTTTTAAACTTCTACATTCGTAACTAGATAGAAGGGGAAATCAACTAATCGATTATCTTAAGTTATATTTTTGATTCTTAATATTGTAACTGACTAAGATCAAAGATCATACTTTTTGAACTTGTGCTTAATTGATATATCTTTGTGGAGAGGGCAGTTGTGGAATTTTTGGAGAGATTTGTACCTTTGATCTCTACTTGGTGAAGATGATAAGTTGCAAAACTTAGTGGAATCTTCTTAAAAAGTTGGTATGTAATCTTTAGAATTGATGATCTCTTATAGGCGTAATTCTTTAAGATCTCTTCTCTCGAAAGCTTTGTCAATTTGTGACAAAAAGGGGGGAAATTATTTAGTAGTGACCATATGGATTTTCGGAGCAATATCTAAGGGGAAGTGAATTACTTCTACGTGTAAACGTCAAATTTTGCAAAGAGAGAAGTAAATACTAGGGGGGGGGGGGAACATATCACCGTAGTGTTCCTTTAGGGTTTTGATACAATGAACTTTAAGGTGGGTAAATGTACTACAAATTGGCATAAGAACTTGAGTGGATTGATTATTCATCCCAAGCACTCAAATGGAGTATTTCTAAAAAAAAAATTTCAAGCTACTGTAGAAAAACTTGAAGAATGAAGAACTCAAGGATGTCAAAGATTTAAGAAATCAAGAAGCATTATGGATAATGAGATAAATGTTTATTCTTTATTTAAATTCAAATGTAATTGATAGTTTTGTCACTAAAATTAACACAATAGGGAGATTGTTAGAGCATTGCTCTATTGAACCCATAAGTGTTGGTATTTCAAGCTTGTTGTTGTATACTAAAATCAGTCTCTGACTAGGATTAGATTTAGGTAGTTGAGTATCATAAATCACCGAATACCCTTGAAATTGAAGACTTAAGAACACGAAGACATCAGCGAGAAATTCATCAACAAGAGTATGTGAATACTGACTATCCTATTTACTCATTATTTCTACCATTTTATCTTCTGATACATGTCATATGGCTTTAGATATGATGAGTCATAAAGAATAAGTTTCAATTTCAAGATTGTACTTGACTAATCTCGAAACACGAACTCAGGCATTGGATGTTCATATGATTTATTATGTTTGAGGTTGAGAACAATTCTTATTGTTCATAAACTATGTTTGCAAAAGAAGATCCAATAAACATCACATTGCATTATAGTTCGCGAACTGTGCAAAAACTTGATGTTTTTGAACATCAAAGTGCATATGAGTTGGTGAAATGTACAATTTACAACATGTTCCTGGAACTCGTGAATTTGTACATCAGTCCGCTAACTAATTTTTCTAGTTCGTAGACTGTACAATTTTGGTTATGTTCCTGTTAACTCAAACATCAAGATCTTGCGAACTAAGTTCTTCAGTTTGCGAACTGCACAAAATTTGGATGTTACCGAACTCCAATATTTATTTGATGGTTCACAGACCATATGGTTAATTCGTGTTCTACTTTGTGCACGCTCATTAATTGAGAATTACGTGTGTTCACATTATTCTTTGTATTACAAGGGAAATTTCTCACATGCTTACATGACTTCCATTCTTGGAGTTATTCCATATTTAAAAGTTAGAGTTTGATTAGGATCAAAGTGTTAGAGCATCGCTCGGTTGAACCTACAAGTATTGATATGTCAAGCTTGTTGTCAATGTTCGATGACTATTCATGTAGTTTTAACTTTTTATCAAGCGTGATATGGATGACCTTCTATATCACTTAGTTATCACCGGTCAAACTAATCATTCTAGTACTAGTGTTACCTTCCATAATTGCACACGATTATCATGTGGTGATGCTCATGGTAAAAAACTATAAATGAGACTATATGATAATACTGCTTATTTTTCTTTTGTTGAGATTTGTACTATATGATTTTGTGAATGTGATTACGTCTAACATTTGGTTCTAACTTGATATGAAGATGATTGATAAGAATGGATTAGTCATTCTGGTGAGATTATTATAATCACGTTGAAACACCTACATTCTTAACATAATATAATGGTTTGTACTATTTCTAAGATTTTATCTCATTCGGGGTATATATGTATATATTCCTGAGATTTATGTATTGTTTTCGTTTTACAGGTAGATTCTTGACCTTTGTGCTTCGTTTTATAGATGATCGTAGTCCTGAAAAGTCGTTTTTATAGATGATCGTAGTTCTGAAAAGTCGGTTTAGAATCATTGCTTTCATCTTATGAAAGTTACTTACGTGTTTCAGAACTGGCTACTTAAGCTACACGGAGTAGCCCATACACCCATGCTGCTTTGGTGTTGCACATATAAATTATTTATGTGCTTCCCTGATTTTGGGGGAACCAACATATTACCAACTTGATGCAAGGCATACTGCATCACTACTTTTTAACTGCATATTAGAGCCACACAATCGTTTGCTTGTGTTTCTTCAATTACAGGATGCTTCTGCAGCTTGCTATTGTTGGCCACTTATATGTTTCTCTACTGTTTATGTAGTTCTCAGCATATCTATATGTGTTACTTGTATGGATTTAAAGGGTAACAGGGTTGGATCCATGTTTCTGACTAAGACTACTCGCTCTAGTTTGACAGGTATGATAGATTGCAAGTGAGGCTATCATGGAAGTGCAAGGCTGCAGATATAAGTCATTCAAACTGTTTGTGTGTTTGGTTCTTGGATAATGCAATTCCAACGTGTTTGTTGTGCTTAGGAAAGTAACCGGATTTAAAAGTAGCGGCAAGAAGAAAAAACCTCTTCTTACTGTTTGGTAGTGAGAAACTGAAAACTAATTAATAACCCAAAGGGCACGAGTTTGAATCTTATACCTACATGTCAAATATTGATTGATTGGAAAATGATGACGTACAAACTTCATAGTAGTTTGATTAGTGTAAGGAGATGAATGGAGGTGCAACAGGGATCTCATCACAATCCAGCAAATATACCGAGTAACCATCAACCAACAGAAGTTTCTTTTCTTGCAGCAACTAAGAAAATAATTCAAGAGCCAACTAAGATCAATGCATCAGCAGAGATCGATTTTAATCAACTATGTATGGCCAAAAATTCTAATGGCCAGTTCGTAGTTGACATCTCCAAGGAGCTATACGAGAAAGCAATGGAGAAGATGAAGTTTTCATTAATAGGCAGGCTCGACTTCAATAAGCTCAAGTTTGCAGAGGTAAAAGCAACTCTACTTAAACAATGGAAGCTTACGGGTACCTATCATTTCATTCCAATGATGAAAGGATACTTCACCATCGTTATATCTAATGATTTGGATAAGAAAAGAGTATGGAAGGGAGGCATTCGGACTGTGGGAAGTCAAGTTCTCAAGGTGCAAGACTACCATCCACGCTTCAATCCAACAAAGCAACGTACATCAAGATCTCTAGTTTGGGTTCAACTGCCTAGCTTACCGATCTTGTTCTGGACAGAGGAAATATTGTTGTCCATATGCACAGCTTTGGGCTCTCCAATGGCAGTAGACTCAAGAACTTTAGCAAAGGACTATGGGTATTATGCTATAGTTCTTGTAGATGTTGATTTCGCTAAGGAAATAACATCAAAAATCAAAGTTAACGCTCTCGGGCATAGCATTTTCCAAGCAGTAAGCATCCCTAAAGCTCCGAAATTCTGCAACAAATGCAAGATAATAGGCCATGCTTTGTCTGAATGTAGGTTTGCTCAAGAGATAGTGAAGGGGAAGAAGAAGATGAATGATGAAGTTTTAAAAGTGGTAAATAAAGTGTTCGATTCTCGAACTTGTGAAGGTAATGATTTTAGAAAATAATGGACTTAATCTAATTAAATAAAAATCAGAAAAATAAACTAGAGATGATTTTTAGAAAATATGGAGAAAACCAGGAATCAGGAATCAGTTATTTCCAACAATTTATATGATTAATCATGCAATTCTTTTAAATAAATTAAACTCAAATATTGCCAAAATAGGTTTTTATGCAAACAAGCAGAGGTAAATCACAAGCATGGGACATCAGAGGTTTTCAACCCAGCATGACCCATCAAACAAAAACACCACTACTGAATGAAAACCGTATTTCTATTTCGAAACTATGCAATTTTAACAAGTAAAGAATTATAAATAATTAATTAAAAATAGACTTACCACATAAAATTGAGAGAAAAACCTCCTCCATCATCCCAGTAAATAAACTTAGCTCATGGTGGAGAAAACTTGCTCAAAAGGTCTCTTCATTGCTCAAAATATTGATTACAAGATTGAATGATGGTGCAACAGCTGAACAGAAACGTTTATAAGTGTAACCAGAGATGGTTCAGCTGTTACAGAAAGTTCAAAGCAACAAAGGAAAGGAAAGAATAGGCAACAGAACAGTTTAAATCAGCAAAAGATGTAGATGTTGCTGACTCGTCTTCCCCGGTGATGAATGAATGAAGAACACGCCGGCCGGTGCACCAGCAGATGATCGGACGGTGACGGAGATGGCCGGAAATTGTCTGAATTGATTTCTAGGGCTGCGTGTGTATTTCTCTTGGCTTCTCTTGGTTTATATAGGCTCTAGGAACCCTTGGGAGAGTCCCAAACCCAATCAAACTCGCAATTCTTATCCCAATTTGATGAAACAGTCCCTCTCCTAGCCGGAATCGGAAAATTAGTGTTTCCCGTGATTTCCGGCCAATTTTCCTCTGTTTTTGACGTGTTGAGGCTTGTACTAGACTCTACTAGTGATTGGATTACTTTAAATCCCAAAATAACCCACAAAATCCGTGATTTGGTGCATCCAGTAGCTGTTCCGGTGAAACCAGGAGTATCCCGATGAGTTGGTGACTCGGGCCGATCCAACTCACTGGGTTGACCAAGTTGACCCGCTGTGTTGATTGAGTTGACTCGGGCCGATTCTAGGGTGTCCCTTATCCATTCTTGGGGTGCCAATAACACTTGTTCCGTGTACATTTATCACTTTTTGAGCCAATTTTTTCACAAATCTTTATTCTTCTAATGTACCTACAAAAGCATAAAAACACGTAATAAACGCAAAATCGAATACTAACTCACTAGAAATTAAGGTGCAAATTAGACACTAAAATGTGTCTATCAAATACCCCAAACTTACTATTTTGCTAGTCCTCGAGCAAACTACTCTAAAAAATAAAGTAAAAATCCTAACTCACTTTCGCAGGAATCGCGACTACATTTAACATATGCAGTAAGCCGTTAAACCCCTAGGTGTCCCTAGTGGACGAGTTTTGTCTCGTGAGGGTTTACAAGAGGTATACCCACAAAACCTGAATCTAGATCTTAGCAACACGTGAACGATTAAGGATAGACACTAAACAAGCTAGTTAGTTGGCTACTCAGATATTCAGCTATAGGGACCATTACCCTTTATGGATCCAATCACTGTACACGAGTGTTAACTCAAGCATACTAAAATTCATATCTAAGACAACAGAGTTCTACTCAGACATTTATGTAACCACCCATCACATGAAAAGACTTAGAAGATGAACGTAGACTGTAGAAGATCGCAAATATTGACCAAGGCGAACGATGTGTCCCATATCTGTCTGAAGGTCAGTACCGAGATGAAACCTAGTGTGTCGAGATACTCCCCATTTATTTTCAACGGTTACTACTAACTAAAATATTTACAAGTTCCCATGGATCCTGCGTTCCACGCTTGCTTAGGCGACGGAGACAGGGAGAACTTTAAAATACAAATACTATTTTTTTTCTCAATTTTTTCTAACTTTTTTCGTTTTTTTTTTTTTTTTTTTTAATTTTTTTTTTTCTGACACCGAATACATCTGTGTTCCCATGGATCCTGCATTCCATGCTTGCTTAGGCGACGGAGACAGGGGGACCACATACATAACTCTAAAACACTAACGTATTATTCATGTGGAGCATGATCTCAACACACTAAATGTCATTCCAGCGCTAATTAACATGTCGATGCTAGGACCCACCAATACTCTCAGAGAAACACGAAATTGCAAATAATAAAACAGAACGTGATGTGGTGGTGACAACTATCATGTTATTTCTAACACCTGAACTCTGTCTCCTTTATGAATAGACCATCTAGCTGGGCACACCAATCCTTAAAGCAAAATGGCTAAGTTTCCATCTACCTAGAGTGGTTAGTGTCACCCTGAATTGTTCACATGCTTCTAAATTCTAAATCTTATTAATCCTAAAAAGTCTCCCAATACCCCCAAACTTAAAATAAAACAGTGTCCTCAATGTTTCTAAACACTGCACGAAAAGGAATTAGGGAAAGATATTACCGTGTCGCATGAGCATAAGTTACCTTCTTAAATCATATAGAAATAATCGGAACAACTGTGGATCATCTGAATCAAATAGTGTTATCCACAATAGAAGGAAACAACAGCAAGCTACGAAGATAAACAATCTGAACACACTTTGATCCCTATTTAGGTAAACCACATGGACCAGAGGATTGGTTTTTGGCAACTGAACTTCTTTCTGAACAGGAGTATCAGTGGATCTAGCTCGAAGATGATCTTGTACAATGGCAGACGTGCATATGTCAGGTCCCAAGCTAGGGACCTTCCTAAGAGTTAATGGTATAACACATGGAGAATGATAGTCACCCCCAAACTTAGAGTTTTCAGTGTCTCTAGATAGACTAATAACAATTTCCCTCATTTCCGGATCGTCAGATTCTCGAAAATAGTCAATTGCTTCTTCTAAATTACAATCTGGTGGTGCAGAACCTAACAAAGTGCTCACTTCATTAATAACACTATCATTATCGCCATCAATTCTATAGTTGGCTAGGCATTTCTCTAATGGATCTTCTAATGGGTCGAGCCTACGCTGCATCTCCCTAGACGGTTTGGATTCTTCCTCTGAATGGATCTGGTGCATACAAACTGTTGGGCTAATTCCCTTAATATCTTCTATGGTCCATTCTAAAGCTTTCTTATTGTCTTGAAGCACGGTTACTAGCCTATTCTCGTGGTTACTATCCAAATCTGAAGCTACAACCACAGGTAAGGTCTCTGATGGGCCTAACTCATCAAACTCTAATCCAAAGTGGGATAGACATTTTTCTAACGGGTCTTCTATCAAAGTGTTTGGTAATGACTCCTGAACTGGGGTCCCTATCATGTTGACGGTTTCTAAGGTGGGGTCATCTAGCTCAGGTGGTTGATTACTAATGTTGAAGATATTCAGCTCAATAGTCATGTTACCAAAAGACAAGTTCATAACACCGTTACGACAGTTAATGATCGCGTTAGATGTTGCTAAGAACGGGCGACCTAGTATAACCGGTATATGATTCTCTGGATCAGGCACAGGTCTGGTATCAAGCACAACAAAGTCCACTGGATAAATAAATTTATCCACTTCAATCAAAACATCAACTATGACACCACGAGGAATTTTCACAGACCTATCAGCTAACTGCAAAGTCATCTGAGTCGGTTTTAAATTGCCTAGTCCTAGATGGAGGTACACATGGTACGGCAGTAAGTTCACACTGGCTCCTAAATCGAGTAAGGCTCTTTCTACCCGGTAGTTTCCTATTGTGCAAGCTATGGTTGGGGAACCTGGGTCTTTGTACTTAAGGGCCGTACTACTCTGTATAATTAAACTTACATGACTAGCTAGAAAAACTTTCTTATGTACGCTAAGTTTTCGCTTTCGCGTACACATGTCCTTAAGAAACTTGGAATAAGCAGGAATCTGCCTAATTGCATCTAATAATGGAAGGTTGATCGTGACTTTATTAAAAACTTCCATTATTTCATTAAAATTGGATTCCTTTCTAGTAGGTTCTAACAACCTTGGGTATGGGGCTCTAGGCATGAAATCAGTTCTCTGAGGGGTTGCCTCAGGCTCGTCAGAGACTTTATCAGTCTCTTCAACTATTGGGTCAGGATGAACTACAGTTTGTTCACTAACGGGCCTAGTTACCTTGTTATCCACTACCTTACCATTCCTGAGGGTCGTAATTGCATTCACGTGACTGGATGATTTCTCCCCAGTCGACATTTCATTGACTCCTCTAGGATTGGGTTCGGGTTGACTAGGGAACCTACCAGGTTCTCGCTCTCTCAGAGCCGCAGAAATATCACTAACTGAGGTTTGTAAACTAGAAATAGCTCTTTCTATGCTCTGGAATCTCTGCTCATACTTATCGTCATTGCTGGGCTGAGTTGGACCAGCCGAATTCTTATAACTGAAGCCTGAAGGACCTTTAGCATTACTAAACTGACCTTGAGCCTGGCCTTTCGACCAAGAAAGGTTCGGGTGGTTTCTCCAGCCAGGGTTATAAGATTCCGAATACGGGTCAAACTTTCTATGGTTATCAAATCTAGTGTTATCATAAAGAGAAAAAGCCTGCTCTTCGAATTGGTTGGGCTCTGAACTACTAGCTTGATTCATTTCGACCAGTTCTAGCCTTCTAGATAAGGCTTCTATTTGGGCCTTTGGATCAAAAGATCCTTCTACCCTATTAACATTTCCTCTTCCTAGAAGAATTTTTCTTTTTGGCTCCTTAATGCTCTCCCACTGCTGGGTCTTTTCGGCGATGTCACATAGAAGTTTCATCGCCTCAGCAGGAGTCTTACTGTCGAACCCTCCGGTTGACAAAGACTCGACCAAGGTTATAGATGCGTAGTCCAAACCCTCATAGAGGATCTAAACTAGCCTTAACTCCTCTATTCCGTGGTCTGGGCATTGGGACAATAAGTCATTGAACCTTTCTATATACATATACAAAGACTATCCCTCTAGCTGGGAAAACGTGCATATTTTCTGCCTAACAGACGAAATTTTGTTCCTAAGGAAGAACTTCTGAATAAAAGCTGAAGTAAGTTGGGCATAGGTTTCAATTGACTGAGGAGCCAAGAGGTATAGCCACGACTTGGCTTTGTCTCTTAGTGAAAAGGGAAATAGTCTGAGTTTAATAGACTCGTCATTCAAGTCTCTAATCCTGATTGTGCTACATATTTCCTCGAATTCCCTAACATGAAAATAGGGATTTTTGTTTTTTTTTCCTAAGAATAATGGAAGCATCTGGATGATTCCGGGTTTCAGTTCGTAGTTCGCTTCAGTAGCGGCTAACTTGATGCAAGATGGACGTGAGGTCCTGGTCGGATTCAACAAATCCTTCAGAGATGTCATTGCTGACACGTTCTCGGGAGTGACTAGTTCACTCTCAGTTGGATTCTCAAGGTTAAGGTGAACTACCAGTCTTCCACTAATTAACCTACCTTGAGGTCTCTATCCCAAGTTCGCCATAAGGGCGTTCTTGGCATGCAAAAATTAAATCCTAACAAACAATTAATCAAACACAATCGTGCCCTGACTCAACCAAATCAAACCTAAATCTAGCAAACAACAAGCATGATGGTTCCACTTAGATTGTTTCTAGACCACCTTCTATTCTTTCAAAAGGCAACTGGTTACAATTTTAGCAAACCTCTTAGAACGATCTGAATTATATTAAGTCGAAGAGAAACAGGATAAGC
Source organism: Papaver californicum (assembly GCA_023531435.1). Lineage (NCBI taxonomy): Eukaryota > Viridiplantae > Streptophyta > Magnoliopsida > Ranunculales > Papaveraceae > Papaver > Papaver californicum. The sequence goes on from JAJJMC010015866.1 coordinate 992,720, forward strand.
TCTAAGGAGCTTTGATAACCCTGTCTCTTTGGCACTTTTCCCTGGGTTACAAGGCGGCTCTAATCAACTTAAAATAATCTTCCTGAACTTCGAGTTAGGCTAATAAAGTAACATGTACAGTCCTTTTGAACGATTTTCCAATAAGCTCGATACCCTATAGGTCTCTTTCTAGTCAAGATTTTAGGCTTAGGTTCGCGTAGGTTTCGTTTTCCTAAAGCGGGCAAGAAGGAGACGGTGATGAAATCCGAAACCTTATCTTGTATGGCCAGGCCTTGCCCTTTACTATGCAAAAATTAAAGTCCGTATTCAGTCCTCAGCATATATGCATACAAAGGCGTCCAGAAAACCCACTGACAGGAGATTCGTGGGTTGGTCGAAGTTTGCCTCCCGTACCAGACGGGCGATGAACCGTTGAAGTCGACTCGGGCCACTAATATCCTTTTCAATAGTGTGCGAACCCGAGGGGCCGAGACAATATCGTAATTGTCGTCCTTCCCTGCACACAGTTTGATATTTAAAACTACCCTTCCTTAGGGTTTAAAAAAAATAAAATGTCCAAAAGAAAGTCCAAAAAGTGTCCGAAAATAAAAGAAAAATTACAGAAATAATAAAAACCCTAATACAATTTTCTAAACGAATTAAAACTAATTAAAAAAATATAATTAAGAAAAATAAAATCTTCGATCTTCTTTTTCGTTCTTTAAGCTTTTCCCTTTAACTCCAAGTCTTTAGCTTTAATTCCAAAACTTTGGCTTATTCCCTTTCGATCCAAAATTCAACCTGTAGCAAAAGGAGAAATACCAAAAGAAACGTAAAACAGAATAAAGTAAAATAATAAAAATAAAAATAAAAACCTAAAAATAAATCTAAAACCCTAAACCTAAAAACAAGTCTGCGTCGGCGGCGCCAAAAATTGATGTAGTTTTAAAAGTGGTAAATAAAGTGTTCGATTCTCGAACTTGTGAAGGTAATGATTTTAGAAAATAATGGACTTAATCTAATTAAATAAAAATCAGAAAAATAAACTAGAGATGATTTTTAGAAAATATGGAGAAAACCAGGAATCAGGAATCAGTTATTTCCAACAATTTATGTGATTAATCATGCAATTCTTTTAAATAAATTAACTCAAATATTGCCAAAATAGGTTTTTATGCAAACAAGCAGAGGTAAATCACAAGCATGGGACATCAGAGGTTGTCAACCCAGCATGACCCATCAAACAAAAACACCACTACTGAATGAAAACCGTTTTTCTATTTCGAAACTATGCAATTTTAACAAGTAAAGAATTGTAAATAATTAATTAAAAATAGACTTACCACATAAAATTGAGAGAAAAACCTCCTCCATCATCCCAGTAAATAAACTTAGCTCATGGTGGAGAAAACTTGCTCAAAAGATCTCTTCATTGCTTAAAATATTGATTACAAGGTTGGATAATGGTGCAACAACTGAACAGAAACGTTTATAAGTGTAACCAGAGATGGTTCAGCTGTTACAGAAAGTTCAAAGCAACAAAGGAAAGGAAAGAATAGGCAACAGAACAGTTTGAATCAGCAACAGATGTAGATATTGCTGAGTCGTCTTCCCCGGTGATGACTGAATGAAGAACACGCCGGCCGGTGCACCAGCAGATGATCGGACGGTGACGGAGATGGCCGAAAATTGTCTGAATTGATTTCTAGGGCTGCGTGTGTATTTCTCTTGGCTTCTCTTGGTTTATATAGGCTCTAGGAACCCTTGGGATAGTCCCAAACCCAATCAAACTCGCAATACTTATCCCAATTTGATGAAACAGTCCCTCTCCTAGCCGGAATCGGAAAATTAGTGTTTCCCGTGATTTCCGGCCAATTTTCCCTGTTTTTGACGTGTTGAGGCTTTTACTAGACTCAACTAGTGATTGGATTACTTTAAATCCCAAAATAACCCACAAAATCCGTGATTTGGTGCATCCAGTAGCTGTTCTGGTGAAACCAGGAGTATCCCGATGAGTTGGTGACTCAGGCCGATCCAACTCACTGGGTTGACCGAGTTGACCCGCTGTGTTGATTGAGTTGACTCGGGCCGATTCTAGGGTGTCCCTTATCCATTCTTGGGGTGCCAATAACACTTGTTCCGGGTACATTTATCACTTTTTGAGCCAATTTTTCCACAAATCTTTATTCTTCTAATGTACCTACAAAAGAATAAAAACATGTAATAAACGCAAAATCAAATACTAACTCACTAGAAATTAAGGTGCAAATTAGACACTAAAATGTGTCTATCAATGAACAGTAACAAGGATGGTTTGGTCATTGAGGTAGGCGCCACATGTGATCTGACCAGCCCTTCACGTGATTTTCCGGCCAGCAACATGGGAAAGCCTGACCGAGATAGGGACAACACTACCAGGGGCGGGAAATCGAGGCTGCAAGTACACTCAACGGCTCCCTATGATAGTCACATCTCAAGGGAGAAGTCACCAGCTCTTCTAGCTAGTAAAGAGGTGCACATGGGGCTGGAGTCGTGGGAAAGCGACCACACAATAGTAAACAGCCCAGCAAGAGATAGAGACATCACAAGCCAACGGCTGGCTGATGCTGCAACAAAAAAAGATGTTATGTACAATGGTGGGGATGTTGGGAACGCTGCCAAAGATGGGCACATGGGGCTGGAAGCTAGCGAAAGCGACCTCACAGCTTTAAACAAAGTATCCAGCGAAAGCGACTTATTAAGAAAGGCATCTCGTGATCTTGCTACCAACACATTGGAGGTGGATGAAGTTTTCGTGTGCTCGGACAGTGAGATCTACGATCCTTCCATGAATGATGAAGGCTCATTAAAAGATGATAACCTGATAACATACCCAAGAATTGATTGGGCTGAAGAAGGTGAAAAGGAAAGACTCGCAGACTTGCAGCGGGACTACGACAAGGCCTTAGCTGAAATTGAAGATGAAGCCCGTGCACTCAGGCTTCAATATGTTTCAGCAAGGTTAGTTGTGCTGGGCTCATCCAAGTCTGCCAACATTGCTACATCCATTGAGGTCGCAATTAGAAATGCTACGCCATTACCTAACAACAACAACTTAGCCACCAGCAGCAACCTTCCAAGCGAAATAGCTCATGAGGTTAGTGAAGAGGACGATGCTAGGCTAAGAGTTATGTTAATGGAAGCTAAAAAGGAACACAGGGAGAATGCAAGGAACAGAGGTAAGGAAGGATTTGTACGCTCAGTCGAAAAGTCAGTTAAGTTCTGCCAGGAAGTTAAAAAGGCCATGGCGCGACAAAAGAAGGTGGTGCTCGATATGCAAGGGCAACAAGAGGAAGGGGAAGAGGACCCAACAACAAGGAAACTTGATTGGGCCGATGAAGCTGATAAGGAAGATGAAGGAGGGAGGTTGAGAAAAGGAGCATCAAAGGCAGCAAAACTACCAAAGGATAAGGAGTTGGCAAGACAAACTCTCCTAGCTAAGCAGCGGTCGGATGCTGCTGCAAAGGCTAAAGCTAATGCACCTTGTCCTTCTTCTGCTGCAAAGGCAAAAGCCGCTACCAGGTATAGGAGGAAGGGGAAAAATAAAGCCAAAGTGGCTGAGGTGGTAGAAAAGGAAACAACGAAGTCAACAAGGGCGGAAGAGGAAGCAAGGGAGAAGGCTAGCCAGCCTTCCAACGTGAAGAAAAAGAAGAAGAGAGGGACACCGGTAAAGAAGGTGACCAATTTCCTCAACGATAGGAATAAGGGGAAGAAAATAGCTTCAGAAGATAGCGAGGAAACCTTTGAAGCAGCAAACGTAGATGGGACAAATGAGAGCAAGAAGGACACAACACCTCCAAATAGAGTTATGTGAGGAATTCACCTTGTAATTTTAGACCAAATATATTTTTGCCTGTTATTTTTCACCGCTATCGGAACCTTGTTGCTCCCAATTATTTATAACCTATTTTGTAGCTCTTTTATTTTTTAATACACTGGACTTAGCCACAAAAATATTATAAGGAGATGAATGGTCTTGATGAATAAAACACCTTCATTTATTATCACCCTTCAAAGCACTTTTTGGATCACCACATAAAATAGATGAATATCAGATCCTTTACATACTTCATTTGCATATAATATTAAAGAAATGGTCTAACGTAACGCGTACTGAGACGTACTTGAAACTCAATGTTCGACCACATGCGCTCTACTATTGTGCCTAATAAACAAAAACATGGGGTGAAAATATCAAACCCCGTTAATTTACATACACGTGATTCATATCTAAGACTAGACTAGTACTATGATTCAACTAACTAGAACGTTATTGTTAAGTACGACCCAACAGCCCTTTGTCGTTGCAGGAGGGGACTGACTGATCTTTGCCCAAACCCTGCATCGCCTCCACTCCCTTCTCTCTCCGAAATCACAGCCAGTTAAAGAGAACGGGATTTTGATTTGTAGTTATGATTAAGAGTTATTGAAAGGAGAAAACTTTTTTTAATTTTATTGAAAGTTTCTCTGTGTCTTTAGTAATGGCAAGTAGTGGAGGAGGAACTGAAGAAGGGGTTAAAACCCTAAAAGAAGGAGAAAGGATATTAGCACCAACAAGAAGGCCTGATGGAACTCTTAGAAAACCTATTAGAATTAGGGCTGGTTATACACCTCAAGATGAAGTTGTCATTTATCAGTCTAAAGGTGCTCTGGTAATGATTCAATTCCACCCTTTTTATTTTCTCTCTTGGTTTTTTCAGCTTAATTAACTTCTTTTTGTTGCATCAAAATTCAATCTTGTTTTCAATTTATGTAGTTAAAGAAAGGGATGGGTGGAACTGAAGTGCCACCAGGTTATGATCCAACTTTAGATGCAAAACCTAAGACAAAATCAGCAAAGAGGAACGAAAGAAAGAAGGAAAAGAAACAACAGGTATTGTGTTTTACACCGTGCTTGTGCATGTGTTTCTTGAATTTTTGTGCATAAGATATGTTGCTACTACACTACTTAGGGTATTGATCGGTTTAATTAGATTAGACATTTAGTGGTTTGACACATTTGTACGATTATATGGATTTACCATGCTAACTTTGTCGTGAAATTGGTTAGATATGTATTGCAGTACTTTTGCTCATTTCTTGGAATAGCCTTCGATAAGTCAATATCTTGGGGTTTCTAGTGTCCAAACCTGGTAACCTTTATGGTTGCTTGATTAAAGATGAGACATTTATTCTAAATTTTGCTCCTCTGTGTTAAAAACTGTTAAAGCTGTATATGAGAACATTTGCCGACCAAGGAAAAATAGTTTTTCTAAGATATAAAACCATATGTTACCGGCCAAGCTAAAAGTGAAAGAAGACAAGGAGCCAATTTGTGACGAGATTTACAATAAACTAGTATGTCCTCCATTTTCACTTCAACAAACCCGCTCTGTTGCGAAGATACTGGTGTCTTCCAAATTTCTCTTGATAGAAATTTTGAACTCCCGTAGTTTGTCCAAAGGTCATAAAGCGAATGGACTTCTAGTAACCATACATTTTACCTGGCACCCTATTTTTTCTATTTTGGGCCACTAGTTGCTAAGAACAGTAAGATGGTAGCAGTGTAGTGGATGAATTGCCTCTGATCCTGAAGTCAAAGTTATGTCTTATGTGGTTATCTATGTGACGAAATAGTTACTCAAACAAGAGGACTAAGGAGAGAAGTAAGAAGATACAATCTATTTTCAGTTTCTGAGCTCAAGGTTGACCAAGATAAACTCTAGGCCGAATATGTTATGTATGAGTCGATGACCATGTTTGTAGTACGTTGAGTAATGAGTTCAACGTAGACTGCTTTGTGGCCCTGTGTCTGCTCACATTATCATGCACTAATTGGTGTGTTCACATGATATATATTCTATTGCTAGGTTCCTTTCTGGTCAGGGTACTTTAGGTCTTCCGTGGATAAATGATCCCAAAGTTCATTCAGTTGTAGGTTTTAGCAATGGCCGCAAACTATAAATGCTATAGGGCTATAACATTTTTGCAGATTCTAGAAAACTCGTGTCCACTCTCTGAAAGTTGAACAGTCACTGTTACATTGGAGATAATTTTATGAATCGTTATTCATTCCCTGTTTTTTTAAGGCTTCAATATGTTATGCAATTAACCATTTCAGGCTGCCCTCGTACAGGGGAAGAATTCAGAATCAGTAGAGACTGAGGAAACAAGTACCGGAGAAGTATCCGCTTCTGACGATTTAGGTCTCAGATCTGAAGCCATGGAATTAATTGCATGTCAGATGAACAAGCTAGATGTTTCTGCGAATTCCCCTGATTTGACTAAGACTTCAAATTCAGAGGCGCCTAGTCAAGATATCGATAAAAAAATTAGAGCAGTAAAAAAAAAGGTATGCCGTTTGCAGTCTTGCCATGTCATATTGCAGAGATATATAATCAACGTTATTTGTAAATTTAAGTAGTCTTTTGGTTCTCATTCATTTAAATAATCTTATCGAATCTTTCCTTTAAGGGGAAAAATCTGCATAATCTCACGAAGATTATGTGCTCATTTCGAAAATGGGATGTGGCTTGTTAGTTGAGGAACTAGTGGATGGTGTTTATAATTTTGTCTTTTTTGGAGGAAACTGAAGAAGTTTCATTAATTCTGTAGATTCGACAGACGGAAGCTCAATTACAAAAAACTGAGCGGGATGCTATGAATCCAGAGCAGTTAGATAAGGTGGCTAAACTGGAGGGCTGGCAACAAGAACTTAAAGTACTTGAGGATACAAAGACAGAACAGTCAACTTCTTGAGGTGTGGTTCGTCTCTGGGTGAAGGAGCTGTGCAGTATTTATTTGTGCTTGGGGTTCTACTTCTTCTCTGTGGCGAGTGTTTGGATCAACATTTTCATTTTATCTCTTTTCTTATTTGCAGATGCAATTGTAGGATCCGAACCCATTAGGTATCATGGATCAAACTGTTCCTCAGTCAGACATCAAGTTTCGATAAATTTAGATAAACTACAAGTTCAGTTGATTCTGTTGATTTATGATTCTTTTGCATAAAGAGATCGATTTAGTAATGATGTCAATCATTAAACACAAAGATGTACAGTAGATAGTGGAATCCTCTCGAATATTAGGACGGTGAAAGTTGAAGATGTTTTGGACATTGATTCTTAATTGGTAGAGTATATGTCAATTTATGAATTTGGGGGTTTCGACTATCAGTGCAGGCCTCCATATTCATTTCATTTCTTCTGTATCGCCAATCAACTTCTAAAATTATTCCGCCCTAAATCCTCCGTGAGCGGTCTCCTTGGACATTAGCCAGCTATATGTAATCTGATCCTCACTAGGATCACTTAAATGTATTTTGTTCCTCAACTATTCCATAACCTAGCCGAATAAATCGTTTTGTGTACAACCAAGGATCTTTTCTTTTTATACGCCCAAGGATCTTTACCAACAATAATAATAGCCTCAATGAACAGAAGTCTACCATACATTATGTACGTAAATTCCAAATTGTTTCCAGGTTAACAGAATCAATATCAAGGGAATGATTATTAGCCGATCCGAAATGATTGGAATCCCTCGTAGCAGTACATAATGTATCATACAAATGATTGAAAAACAACAATTCACATGCGACACTTAGTTTTAGTATGGAAAGAAAAACTAAAGAGAGACGAAAATAGAAATAAACTTTTTATAACTAATATACTGAAATAATGCACGAGCAAGGCTTACATAAGTCCTAAGTTTTTTTAATATACTGAATCCTGACGTGTTAGCCTATATCATGAAAACCGTTATTATTCTCCATAATATGATAGTGGAGGATGAACGTATTCCCGGCGACTGCCCCCATGACTATGAACAACGAAGCCATGGTGCTCCATGTGTCATTTCAAGGGACAACACTTCTCAGCTTTCAAGAATGGTGAAGGACCAACGCAGACGTGAAGTATTCGATAAACAAACTGGGGTTCGTTTGAGAAATGACTTGATCGAACACATATGGTCATCTGTTGGGATGAATGATTATTTTTATGGGATTTTTGCCTGAATGTGTTGTAAGGACTACACTTATTAGTAGGTATATTTATCTTTCGAGCGCATCTAGTTTCTGAAGTAATTTTAAAAATTCAATCCAATAAATTATAACCCGTTAAAAACATAAAAATCTATTGGTATTAAACTAAACAGAAATTTCTAAATAAATCCATAAAATTAAATAAACAATTTCACAGTAGTAAAAATTAATGGCCTCTATGATTGGGTTAATCTTTTCCTCAAAATTTCACCTTTCCTCAATTCGATGTACTGTCTTGATACAACATCCATTTGTGACACATCCATCGTCATTATACGGAACTCCTCTTCTGCTTCTTGCCTTGCTTGTATTGCCAGAAACTTTGCATTTGAATCAGCTAATTTAGCTTCAAACTTTGCTTTATCATTAGCTAATTTTGCTGCAAACTCAGCATCTCTTTGTGCCATCTTCATATCTCTTTGTTCCGTACATTTGGCGTTGAAGCTTTGTTGCTCTCTATAAATATTTTCCATCAATTCCTGTTGTTCGGTAAATTTTGCTTTTCCTTTTGTCTTTTGTCGTTTCGCCTCTTTTTTCCCCATTGGACGGATTACTGTGTTTGGGATATCTCCTAGGTCGTCAAAGGCGCTTGGACCATCTACACTTAACTCTGGTGTGTCCTGTACGTCATGAGATTCATTGTCGTAATCAGACTCTGCTTGTGATGAATCGAAAACAAATGTCGACCTTCTTGAATATTTAATATTTTCTAGCATAACTGTGTAGCAATCTTCATGCTTAAAACTTCGACCAGTGGCTTCCTTGAAAAGCCTACGGGCTTCTGCGAACTGGTGTTTCAATTCAATTTGTTAAAGGATATACAATCATATGGACAACTGTAATAAGCATAATTAAACGAAAAGTTACCTTATTTTCAGGACCCCAACCATTATGATGTTCCCTTTCTACTTCAGCCTCCTTTGCAGACAATAGCGCAACATCTTTACTTATAATTTGAAATCGTTTCTGAAGGGAGGTCCAAGTACGTCCTGTCATAGTAGGTATATCTTCTTTCATCCGGAATAAAATACGTGACCATAATTGATCTTCAGATTGATCGGTACCAATGCTAGAATCTTGAGAAATTGACAAATGAATTCTACACATCGTAACATCTTCAAAAGACGAAAAATTTGGACCTCGTGGTTTTAATGGTGGAATTTTACTAATCGATTAGAAATAAAAACAAACTTTAGATTTTTTACACAAAATATGAATGAATTCAGTAAAATGCCATTCGTCTGTTATCCCATATATAGGGTAAAAATATAGCCGTTAAACTACAACGGTAACATTTCAACGGACGTATTAACATTTGAACTGAAGTATAAACGGTCACCTGAACGGAGGGCTGTTACCTCGCCCTTCCACCAACGATTACATAGCCGCTCGCCCAGCTCCAGGCGAGGCAACAAAATGACGCCCAACCGTAAACGCAGGGCTATCACCACGCCCGTGTTTGAATTCTATGAGCGGTAACTCGGAACCTCGCTTATGAGGAGGACGAGCTTCCAGAGTATCGTGTTGACGAGCGGACTTTAGGTCTCTCGTTTAAACTGGCGGAATGCCAATCCTACGCCCTTGTTTTTAAACGGGATTTTGTAGAATCGCTCGGAAACAGGCGACACCATAAAATAACGCGCGACTATAATTTACAGTCGTCGATCAGCGATTAGATTTAATCTGGAACAGTAATTTTCATCGATCAAATACTAAATATAATCGACGTCTGTGGCTCAGTTTCAACGACTATCGATTGTATTTGATCTTTGATCGTCGGTTTAGTCGACGATTGCAGATGCTCTTAGACATACACACGTAAATGGAAGCAAAATCCTAAAAATTATTACTTTTACTTGTTTCTTTAAGAACTGTGCAAACAGAAAAAAAACTCAATCTTTCTGTGTCGGAAGAAGTTATGGATGGAAACGTGGGGCAGAAAAAATTTGTTAACATACTGGGGGTTGGTGATCAATTTGTTAATATGTTTCGGTTCATATAAAAATTAAATAATTTTATTGTTGGGCGAAGACAAAAGAACCCCAAATATAATGCGACTAAAAGATAATATTTCTATTGATTGATATGTCTTAGTCTTAAGTCATACAAGGATAACAACTGAGCATTTATAGGATATGCTAAGGAAAACATAACAAGAGCCTAACAGGAATGAGAATAAAGACAACCAACAGACTAACAGAGAATAAAGATAAAGATAATTCTACATTCTAGTAACACTTCAAAGATAGTTAGGTAATACTCTCGAATACACCCCCTCAAGCTGATGTTTGGGTAGTGAAATATATCAGACTGTCTCTTAAACCAAAAAAACTAGGATGATTAAAACCCTTCGTGAAGATATCATCCAGCTAGAGAGATGAAAGAATACACGTGAATATGACAAAACCAGTTTCAAGAAGATCCCTGACAAAGTGCACTTCAATGTGTTTTGTGCGAGCAAGAAATACAAGATTCGCAGCAAGAGCACAAGCCCCATTGTTCTCACAGTATAAGGTAAAAGGTCTGGAAAGAGGCAAATGAAGATCATCAAGAAGAGAAGAAACCCACATAACCTCAGCTGCCAAAAGAGACAAGGCTTTGTACCTTGCTTCAGTGCTTGACTTTAAGACTGTAGGCTGCTTCTTAGAAATCCTGGACATAAGAGATGTGCCAAGAAAGACACATTATCCAGTTGTAGATTTCCTTGTTCCCGGGCAGCCTACCGAGTCTTAATTTGAGTAACCAAATAGAGAAGTAATATCTCCTACAGTGAGTGTGATTCCAGATCCAAGTGAATGCTTGATATAGAGCAAGATCCTCTTCACAATCAACAAATGAGAAGATGTAGGAGAATGCATAAAATGTGATGCATAATTAACCCTAAAAGTGATATCAGGTTTAGTTAGTGTAAGGTATTGGAGAGCTCCAACAATACTCATATATTCTTCAGGGTCTGGAAAGGGGTCACCATCATGTGTAGATACTTTAGAACCATGGGCAACATGAGTAGAGCATGGTTTGCAGCTAGCATGTCAATATTGTGAAGTAAGTCCAAGGCATACTTGGACTGAGTAAGTAGGATAGTTTGATCAGTAGAGAGCTTGGTGGACTCAATTCCGAGGAAATAGTGAAGCTTACCCAAATCCTTCATTGCAAAAGTATCACTGAGCTTGTTAATGAAATAGGAAAGTAGATCCTCTGAACTGCCTACCAGTAAGATATCATCAACATACAGTAGAATCAACTATACATGATCTCCAGAGAAGTATAAGAAAAGAGAATGGTCTGAAGAAGATATAGTGAAACCTTGGTGGAGTAGAAAGATGCTTAACCTCTGAAACCAGGTTCTAGGGGCATGTTTAAGTCCATATATGGACTTGTTCAACTTGCACACATGATTAGGATTATCTTGTCACATATCCTTTAGGATGCTCTATGTAAATTATTTCAGTCAGATACCCATGTAAGAAGGCATCGGAAACATCCAATTGTTTTACCTTCCAGCCTTTGGTAAGAGCAACAATGAGAATTGTCCTTATGGTTGTGAATTTGACTACAGGGATAAAAAAAATTTGTGTAGTCAAAACCATCAATTTGGTTATAGCCCTTAGCCACCAATCTGGATTAATACCTCTTAATTGTTCTATCAGACCTCAGCTTGACCTTATATACTCATTATATCCAAGTACATTCACAGAGGGATCGTATGGCATATAATTCCATGTGTTGTTTTGTTGAAGAGATGCATATTCCTTGTCCATAGAAGTCACCCATTTTGGATTCTTTTGAGCTGACTTATAAGATTTTGGTTCCTTAAAGAAAATGACGTTGGAAGTGAAAGTCATAGGTAAAGAATGACTGGTTGTGAAGTAGGTGAGAAAGTCAAGAAGGTGTTTGGGCTTATGTATACCCAGCTGAGATCTGGTAGTCATAGGGTGAGTACTAAAATCAGATATGGGCTCAGTTGGCAGCTCTATAGGGACCTCAGCTGACTCACAGTGTGGTTTATGTAAGATAATCTGATCAGGGTATAAGTCATCCACAGGGACTTCTGTAGTTTCCAAAGTAGATGAAGATGGTGGAAAACGGGAGGTAGAAAATAAAATTGTCACAACAGATTCAGATTGAGTAGGTGATGGTTGGGTACAAGTACAAAATGGAGAGTAGTCTCATCAAATACTACATATCTTGAAATGTAAACCTTATTGCTAGAGTTCTCATAAAACCTATATCCCTCGTTAATTTGACTATACCCAATAAAAATGCATTGAGAAAATTTAGGACTAATTAAGCTTGTGCTTCATGTACTGACCTAACAAAGGAAAACAATCACAACCATAAATTATGAGACAAGATAAATCAGGTTGTGTACCAAAAAGTACCTCAAATGGTGTCTCGAAGTCAAGTAGCTTGGAAGGAGTCATATTTATCAAGAAAGTGGCAGTGAGGAAGGAATCAACCCATAATCCTTTTGGCATACAAGCAGCAAAGGCAATTGTGTTATCAACCTTAGTTATGTGCCTAATCCTTCTCTAAGTAGCACCATTTTGTTGAGGATTTATTGGACAAGAGAAACATGCCACAATACCAGAAGCATCAAGAAAATTTCTAAATTTTCCCTGGACCAATTTATAAGCACCATCACATTGAAATGACTTGATATTTTTTTCTGAGAAAATATTTTCATTTAAACTTTTGAAGGACTTGAAAAAAGTAATACTCTCATCTCTAGTTTTCATAGGATATATCCAATGGTATTTGCTGAAATCATCAATAAATAGAATGCAGTGCCTAAAACCAAACTTAGATAATATAGAAGTTGTTTCCTAAGTATCATAATGCACCAGTAGTAATGAAGCAATGGAGTTTATGTCTGAAGTGTAAAATGGTAATCTCTTGCTTTTCCCAATTTGACAAGAGTGGTACAAGGAAATATAGTGATCTGTAGTGATATGAATAAGAGATGCAGATTGAAGTTTCTTTAAAATTGGATTTGCTGGATGACCTAACCTCTTGTGTCAAAGTATAGATGTGCCCTGAAGAGTGAAATGAGCTTGAGGTGAAGCAGTATGTGTAGAAAACATGGGATAAATATTTCCATCCTTTGGTACTTCAGAAATAACTTGGTGAGTGTGTAGGTCTTTGATGGAATATCTTCATGGTGCAAGCTCAATAGAACAGTAATTGTCACTTGTCAGCTTTCCCACATATACAAGATTTTTTTTGCAACTCAGCTACATATAAAACATCTTTTTAAAGAAATATGAGTGTCATTGGACTCCAACAAAGAATCTTCCACCATTGTAATAGGTAATAACTTCTCATTACCCATTGGAACTCTATCTGAACCATCACAAGGTAAGGGCTTCTGGAGGATAGCAACAGAATTGGTCATATGACTAGTTGCAGCTGAGTTAGAGATCCATTGGATATTTTTGGTTGTAGATGAAAATATAATGAAGCTATTTGCCTGAGGCTAGAACCATTGGGTTTACAATATCTATATGGACATTTGAAGGATGAATAACCATATTTCTTGTGGAATTGACATACGCAAGTGGTATAATCACGTTTCACAGAAGAAGTAGAAGAACCAGAAGCTTGATTATTAAAGGTTTTTTTGGTGAAAAATATAGAAGACGTGATATTATCAAGAGCCATAATGGTTTCAGTTTGTTGGTTCTTCATCCACTGTTCATGTTGGATGAGACGAGATTTCAACTTATTAAAAGTAAGGCTAACATCACGATTTTATGTTCAGATAATAAAATTATCAAAATCTAGACCCAAGACATTTAGAACATGCATGAAAAGGTCATAGTCATAAACTTTTTCACCAATAACAGATAAATAATCTGAAATTTCTTTAACTTTTTGTAAAAAAAATCAGGAATATAATCATTTCTTTATATTGTATCACTGATTAGGAAGCATAAATTTTCTAACAACAAAAGCATTATAGAAACTTTTAGTAAGATAGTTCCAAACCTCTTGAGATGTTGTTTAGCCCAGAATATTTTTCGAAACAGAAGAGGAGAATGTTGCATTCAAGCAGTTGAGAACAAAACGATCCCACTTTCTCCAAAGAGAAAAATATGGATTTGGTTGTTCAACATCATTGATAAGTATTTTTGAAGAGGATAAAGGAATTGTTTCATCGAAAAAACAAACAGATCTGAGCTAATAAGGATGGATTCCATCTGAAATTTCCAAACCAAATAGTTTGTATCATCAAGTTTTGTGGAGACAAAGTTAGAAATGTTTGAGAATGGTATTGAAAAGGGAAAATTGTAATGGTAAGTTGTAGTATTGTTTGTATTAGTATTGGTATTTTTGTTGTTCATTGGTGTTTTTTCACCACCATAAGTAGTGAAGGACGCCATCCAAGATGATAGCGGCTCTAGGAACGAAATATAATATCTCGATACCATAAAAGATAATATTTCTATTGATTGATATGTCTTAAAGTCATATAAGGATAACACCTGAGCATCTATAGGATGTGCTAAGGGAAACATAACATAAACCTACCAGGAATGAGAATAAGGACAACTAACAGACTAACAGAGAAATAAAGATAAAGATAATCCTACACTCTAGTAACACTTCAAAGATAATTAGGTAATACTTTCCAATAGCGACGATCGGAAAGAGTTTATCTATGTAGTAAAAAAATGTTTTATACGTGAAATAAAAAATACACTCCTATTTTGTAACTTCCATTGATTTTTTCTTTTAATTTCTTCATGTTTAATTCTCCTAGTGCATTCTCTGTCACTGATTATAAGGGTGGTATGGTTCATGAAATGGTTGGTGTTAAAGGAGATACCATCGGTATTTATGATCAAACTAATACACTCAAGAGTGAGTTTTCTATATGTGCATATGTAATTTTGGACTTTGGTCGTAAGTTATGTGTACCTTGAACAAATGTTAAGTTGTTTGACTTGTAGGATATATAAGGTGTGATGAAACAAGGTTCATCAATATGGTTGCAACTTTTAAGGGTGGTTTAGATAGGCATGTTATTGTTGGTGAACCATCAAAGAAGATTTGTTGTTCTGGTAGTAGTGATGTTGTAGGAACTACTAATTGTTAATAAAGAAATCTTCATAAGAAAAATAAAAATCTAGGTTTTAAGGAAAGTATGAGAAAATTGGTAATATTATTAAAAGAAAAGTTAGATATAAAGAAATTTAACTGAATATCATGTGAGGTATGTTAGAGGGATGAGTACGTAAACTAGATAAGAGAGGTAGTATTCCTTACATATCATAGTTGATCTCTGATAAATGCTTAATTCACATGTTTCTAGTGTCAAATCCATATTTTTTTAGCTATAATTATTGCATGTTACTTGTTATTACTCTTTTTTTCTATCTTACATGTCATATTAGGTGATCATCCAAAAAGAAATTACAAAGTGCTAAAATGAGCAAGGAATTGAAGTCTACCGATGGAGAAGAGCCAAATACCAAACTCAACTCATTCAAATCCAGGATTTCTTAGTACCTTCTTTAATATAAATAGAACACGAAATGAATGCAAAAAGAATGAGGTCATTCCGACTTCGGACGAAGAATTTATCGAACAAACAACTGAAGCAAGAAAAAATCATCTACGTCACAACTTTTGGTGTTGTTCCCAACTATGAATAAAGTGACACTATTTCGGGCAAAGAATTCGTGCTTTTAAGCCCTAGAGTCGGCACGGTTCATGGGAATCGACCATGCGATTGTGGAAAACCTAACGAGTCCGTTTTGACGCGTTTTAGACATCTAAGTTGAGGACACTTGGTTCCAACTGGATTCTAATCCTTAGGAAGAGAGGATATTTGAAGGACAAGCATTAAAGAAAATAAAAAATGACATCCAAGGCTCAAACAACACACAACCTTCTACCTCTCATACTACAATTCATATCTAAAACCTAGAGTTTACCCTTTTAGGGAGGAACCAATATTATTCTTCTTTTTAATCTTCTTTGTATCATGAGTAGTTGGTTTTTATTGATTATGGATGAATTCAGTGTTCTAGACAAGAAGCTTTATAAGTAATATAAATTTATTCGGAGTTTTAATCATTAACGTTTGTTTTCACTACATCCAGGGTTTTTGATTGATTTCTAGATTGTTCAAGTGTACAATTGGATTAATCTACTGATCATTCTAATGCTAGTAAGAGTTGAGCAATCCGTAATTGTCGAGTATCTCCCATACAAGTAGAAAACGTGAGACCTTGTAGAGGGATTCAGTAGAGCAACCACATGCAAAGAAAACATTAATAAGTGAACCGAGCGTACTGAGTTTAACTGATGGGATCAAACCTAATTTCACAAACGCTAAAGTGTTCGACTGAGTTACACCTTACGAACGTACATCTTGGCAGCTCAGAAGAATATAATTCGGTGACTAAGCGTACCTGTTATTCGGTGATATAAGGAGTTTTCGGTATAACTAAGCGTACCTATTATCCCACGGTTGGTGATGAATGATTCTAACGGAAGATAGATAAGTATACTACCTGAGTTAACGTTTGGTAACAGCGAACGACTCCCTAGTCATCTTTTGTTCGTATTATTCTTTTAATTGTTTTATGAAACAATACCCCTTAGTATTTCTTTTTATTATAGTTTTGCTAATCTAAATAACATCTCAATTACATAGCTTTCTGTGGGGATGATCCTTACTACCGCTATATTACTAGTTAATTAGCGAAAAATATATCGAACAATTTGTTGCATTTACGACACACATCAATCTCAAATAAAAGTTTATGAAAAGAAGCAAAAAAAAAAAAAGTTTTTTAGCTAATAATTACTGATTTATCTATAAAATAAAAATGTATTTGTTAATCAATGAATATATATCCTCATTGTATTAATAATAAAGTAGGTTTTAATCTTTGGATGTTGATGATGTTAATTGATATTACAAGACCTTCACCAACATAAGTTTTTTTTTTATTATTAAAGTGTTTGTTTGTCTGTAGCAAAATGCTTGTATATATGTTTGACATTTTTAGTAAAGGTTATTTTTATTTGTGATCTAAGTTCGTCTTTTAAGTTTAGTTTTTTATAAAATATAATAAAAGATATTTAGCTTTAATAATACTTTTTTATATATATATAAGTGATAAATGTATATTTTATATATTTAGAGTATCAATTTTATGTACTTATGTATTATATTTTTTGTGGATTATTATATATTACGTTTTTTTAATAGGTAAAATCTTCTAAAAAAAATGAAAATGAAGTGTTGCCAAGGAAGAATTTCCAAAGATTAATTGTAAATTGTCTAAATTCAAGATTTCTTGTTATCAACACGTAGAGAACGTAGAAACAAAGCCAACTGTAAAAGGATGAGGTCATTCCGACTTCGCATGAAAAAGTCATAAGCAAAACAAAAACTAAGGGAAAATTGGTTATTTTTAGGGGAAATGCTATGGGCAACCCATCGTTCGTTAAGGGGAAGACATATATCACATGAATTATAAAGGCACCACTTATTTTGCTCAGGGATGCCAACATTTGAATGCTACCAAAGACGCCGAACCTACTTGCTAAGGGCACCTTATCTTCTTTCCCAAATGGTTCACGTGAAACTAGGGTTTCTTGATCATTGATTGATTAATTGACGGCAGTAATAACTAGAAATCAGTTGGAGCTGTTGATAGTGAGTTAATGGATTAGCAGTGATGAACATGGAAGAAGAAATGAAGGGTTGTTGTCGATGATGTTCAATGGCAGAGACTCATGGAAGAGGAGGTTGCTACAGCGAGAGAATATGGGTTTGAACGTGGTTCTGTTCGTGATCAGTAGCAGCTGAGAAGAATCAGGGAAGGTGCAGTAGTAATGGGTTTTAATGGCATCAAGGGTGGTTGAGAAAGCTGTAATCTCGGTGATTGAATCATGGCAGACGTGATAAAGAGGTTGATGAGGCTGTTGATCATGATATTTGATAGTGAGTGTTTCTTGGGTTCGAATGATTCAGAATATAAATGGAGATATTAGAAGACATGGGTATCAGTTGGAATTTGTTTTCAAACGAGAAAACAGAAGATGGAGAAAGTCTGTGATGGCAGTGAGGAGTTGTTTAGGCTGTTGGTTTCGAAGATGGAATATTAGCGGTTAACTAATGGCAGTTGGAGTCGAGCTTGGCAATGAGAATTGATTGCGCGCTGTAGTTGATGCTTGTGGTTTGATGGAGAGTTTTAAACTCATGATATTAGCTGTGGTTATTGATGGGTTTTTGGCAGAGACTGGTGGCAATGGATGTTACAGCTTAGTTCGAGAGAGTTTGGTGGTAGTCCTGTTGGTGCTCGAGAACGGGAGTATAATGGCTATTGAGAGTTAAGGTTTCGAAAGAGAGAAATCAGGATGAGGAGGAGTTTCAGTGATTTACGACTTTGAATGGAGAAAAGATAGGAATAGATTGAGCGTGTGCGAGGTTAAGGAAAGAGTTTAACCGTGTTATATTGAGAGTCCTATTAGGTTAGAAACACTAAAGATAAAGAGGCGGTGACTAAATCTATAAATAGAACCGTGAGCTCTATTTGAGAACTGAACGAGACCACTACCTTTCTCTTACGCCAGTTTTTCTCCAACAGACCTCTCCAACCTTCCATACACCATCAGTACTCCACCTCAACCCGTCCGTATAAGAAAGATGAGGAATAAGCTGGACTTCTATGTTTGCTAATTTGGTTTCGATTTCTAGTCTTTATATTTATTTTTCGTAGACTTTGTTATTATGTGTAGTTAATTATTATATTGATAACAAATGATTTCAATATTCCGAGCGTAATACTTTAATAGTTATATAAATTTATTCGGAGTTTTTAGTATTATTGTTTGTTTTCATTATATTTAGGATTTATAATTGATTTCTAGATTTTTCAAGTGTACAATTGGATTAATTCATTTATCAGTTTAATGCTAGTACTGAGTTATGAGATAAGTAATCGTCCATCGACACGTACACAAGTAAAGAACGTGAGACCTTGCAAAGGATTCTGTGAAGCAATCGTGTGTGAAGACAACACCAGTAAGTGAACCCAGTGTACTGAGTTTAACTGCTGGGATCAAACCTAAGATTACAAACCCTAAAGCGTTTGATTGAGTTACATCTTGTAAGCGAACCTCAAGGTGGATCAGTTGGATAGAATCAGGTGACTAGGGTACCTGTTATCCGGCGATATAAGGAGTTTTGGGGATAGCTAAGCGTACCTGCTATTCTTTGGTGACAATTGATTCTGATGGAATATGGATGAGTATATTAATTCAGTCAACGTTTGGTAACGGCGAATGACTCCCTAATCATATTTCTTTCTTATTATATTTTTATTTTATTTTTTAATTATTTTAAACAACCAACCCCTTTTTTAGTATTTAATCTAGTTTGCTAATCTAAATAACCTATCAATTACACAGCTCTTCGTGGGAACGATTCTTACTACCGCTATATTACTAGTTAATTAGTGAAAAATATATTGAATAATTTGTTACACTTACAACACGCATCAATAAGATTAAATGTGTAATACATATATATATGCACATATTTGTTTTAATATGTGTCAGTCATTAAATAAACAAGGAAGAACCCACGATTAGACCTTCGAAGGCTCTGACCACTCTATAAATATAGGATATTGTTACTAAGTGTCGTGAATTATTGAAACTAAATTGAATATTAACACTAATGTTAGTATAATATTTATAAATAAGAGAATATAAATGATCAAATTGAACCTTTCGGTTGCAAAAAAAATTGAACATCGATCTTGGAATGATTCGTTTGAGAAACAGGTCCTTGATTCATTATTTTCTAGAAGAAAGAAAAAAATCGATGCCCCAAACTAGAAGAATTTGATAAATGTATTTATACTCCAATCAAGGTTTATCATCTTTTGTTATATTAATTCTTATTATACTATACAATTTTTATGTGGTTAATATTATGTAACTTATATATTTTTTGAAAGAATTCGTTAAGGGACCTAACCCATCTTCCAAAGAGATATCCCTCTCTTATTAGTCATTTCTTTTTATTGTCCCTTAAAAGAGGAAACTTTAATTTCGTATCAGGGTTGATATACAGAAAATCCAACTATATGCTAGATTCATTGTAGTATTTGGTTCATTATTTATTATTATTTTCAAGGAAAACTTTTCACATAATACGAATTGTTATTTCTTGGCCAATTTTTTTACAAGGAAATTTCTAGTTCTTTCCAAGAGTTGATCTAACTTGAGAACCAATTTTTAGATCCCGTTTTAGTTAATTGCCATAAAATGTGCATATTATCTATTCTGGGTAGTTTGAAGTTATCTTTGGAAGTAATTCTCTTATGGAATTTACTCGATTCTAAATATGTCTACAACTTCAAACTATGGAAAGAACGTCAACTCAAGTCAAGTTCTAACTAAAGAAACAGATTCTTTGTATCTTAGGAAAGAGCCTAGATATAGCAATTAAGAAACAACTCGGATTACAAGAAATCATTGCTTACATATTAAGAAACCTAGCCTTGATTGATTATTATATATTGGAGACATCAACAACACATAAAACTCAATCCTTACATTTTTTATATCTTGTTTCAAATTTTGTACTCCAATACCGCAGGTTCTTCGAGAACTAAGTACGAATTTGAAAAAATTCACTTAGGATTCGTGAAGAACGGGTTCACCTATCTTCTTTAAGATAATTTCGTAATCTGTATATGCATTTGATCTGTTTGTAATTTTTGTGTATTCTAAGGTCCTTCCCGTCTGCTGAAAGGCCATTCAATAATTACTGATCAAATCCATATTAAATTGAAAAATTCAAACACAATTAAGTATAACGTTTATCTATTGAAATTCTGTTTCGAAGTTTTTCACAAGAATTTATCTTGGATTAAGTTCCAGTTTGATATTCTTGTGAGATAGTTTGATTAGGTATCTTTATAACTTTTGAAGAGTATAAAGCCTAGTATTTTAGATTTAGATTTGTCTAAATCAGGGAATCGATTTTTGTCACCTTTATTTACAATTAGAAAGGAATTCACCAGGTTTTCTGTTTTAGGCAAGGTAGCGCCAGTCTTCACAAATGACTACGGAGAAACTCCTAGGCATATAAAGGACGTCAACTAAGGGAATCAAGTATGTAGGTTCCTGGGGGATCAATAGACGTTGAGGTACAACTTCAACAGAGTAGTTTGGAGGATTTATTTTATCTCAACTACATTCCATGCCGAATTCATATAGTAGTCCTTGAAGGTTTCAAAAGTATTTCCCTTATAAATTCGAAAGTTTTCCTAAAGAAGTCAACTTCAAGAGTTAGATAGTACAATTTCTGGAACTTTGACCGCGAGCAAAACATGGTCGCTGGCTAACGTTCAAAAGTTAACGACATAATTTTTAAAATTATGGCAGCGAGCACTAAAACATATCCATTGCCTCACTTCCGAAAGTTAATGTAATAATTTCTGCAAGTATAACGGAGAGCAATGTTCTTAACTTGCTCGTCCAATTCGAAAGTGTCAACGTATCATCTTTGGAATTTATGATATTTCCAGAAGCTATATCTCTTAATTTTGAAAGCTTAACACTCAGGACTTAACACATCCTATGTTTTCCAGCCATGGATTATTCGAAAGCTAGGCAAGCTTAAGTTTGAAAAAGATTCAGTAAGTTAGTCGAGCACTATCCTATATTATATTCCTATGATACTTTGATCATATTCAATAACCAAGTCTCTCATACTAAAATTACAACTTTACTTGATACTTTATTTCTTTCACATATAGATAGATAAATAGAGAAGATGGTAATCATAGGAAGGAAATCAAATTTGCATACTTAATTTTACGATGGATGATATCTTCGTGTATTATTTAATCTTTGTCTATAATTCTTGAGAGGTAACTTAAACTATTTCATCCTACATCTCTAAAACCTAAGTCCAACCTATTTCGAACTCCGATTTTAGCAAATAGTTTAAGCGTAATTGTTGGCATCTAAAGTTGACATGCCAACACATACGGTTTTAACCGAGCAATTCTCTAATAAAAAAGTTACAACTTATGCTAGAGGTTGCAATGACATATAAAGAGGTACTCACGTGGGCTCCGCAACACAATTATGGTGATGCCATCTGATATTGTTGGAAATATTAAAACAGTAAAAACAACGGTATGAAAGAACAATAAATTGACAAAGATACATGATGGACACCGAAGTACGACTTATAACATCAATTTTTTTAAAAACTTACCCAAATTAACATAATTTTCCCTTGAAAAGGAATCTTTTTATCTTACCACTGTTGACAACGCTGCCATGTTGAGAGGATAAACTTTTGTTTGATCTAGAAAGAGGGAAAACCCCAGTCTAATGGTTTTTATTCATCTTCCAGATTCTAGGTATGTGTATTTCTTCCCATATCGAGTATTGTATTATGGGAAATAACATAATTTGTTTGGTAAACATTGTTTCTAATACTCGTGGTATGATAAAAGAACATAATCAAGTATCTTTCCAACATTATGAAAGATAATTTGGTTGATCATGTTGGATATTTTCAGTATCATAGAAAATAAATAGGTATTTTTTTACCGATACGAAAGGGTTCTGTGATTTAAATTTCAATTTAAATACAAATTAACATGATGATTCATATGGATGTATATTGGAGATAAAGAGACATCTCCAATGGGTGTGTTAGTTCAATAATACATAACCATTCCCATTGGGCACCATATATGTATGTTGTAAATAAAGAGGCATCTCTAATTGGTGTGACCCCCCTGTACAAGTAAGATGATTAATACCTATGAAGGAGTAGAAAACTGTTTTCTTGTTTTCTCTCTTCTCTAAACATCATCGGAAACTTTCTTATAAGATGTTTTTGGTTGGATCAAGGGGTATAAACCTTGAATCCAATAACGTTATTATAGGGCTTCATTGTATCCTGAAGACATTATTTCACAAACCCGTTGTAATCGGCAATTTGATTGGGAGAGTTGAAATAATTGTCTAAGGGAAATATTTTAGATCATTGAAGTCGGAGGTATAACAATTCTCCTTTAGTGCAGAACAACAATTCTTGGTTAGTATTTTTTATTCTCCTGTTTTAGCCAAATTTTCCAACAGTTTTAGACAACTATAATTTGACACTGGAAAGTGAAACTGATTCTGGATACGACATCCATAAAACCGTGAACACCTTACGCGATGATGAATTCTCTTAAGGAAAGAAGAGTACATCGTCCCAATCAAAAAATTATGATAAATATTCAAACTTTCTATTATATTCATGTTATATTTATCATATTGATATGATTTCCGAGAAACCAAAACACTAATTTTCCAACGATCTTAAAGATGCAATTCCCATGCATGGTTTCTTGAAAATGCGGAAATGTTGATGCAATCTGTATATACTCCTAGATTTGATCGTTACTTATTATTCTCAGGTGAACGAGAACTTAGAACGTGATGATAGAACTCATGCATCAACGATGATCCCTGGGAGCCATAAATTCTAGAATATGCATCCATAAATTAATTTGTTTCAATTCGTTTATCAAAGTCCGTGCTATATCATGACCATTAACATGTGATATTTGAATGGATAATTGTATCATTTCCTCTGTTAACATAAACAAAAATGTAGTAATATTCATTTCGTTCATGTTATTGTTCACAACGTGCAAGCAGAGTATGTTTTATGTACGTGAATATTCAAGATTCTTTTTCAAAATTAAATCTCGGTTTCCGTAAGCGTCACTCTTTGTAGTGACTAGGCATAGTAAAACTTTATTTAAGCGTTTCAAATTTATGAACCCACTTAAACTCTGGTCCTGGTCAGAGGTTATGCAAGGTGAATAACGATAAATAAAAGAAATGATACAATTCTAAAAGCTAGTACAATATATAATTGTGGGGAATTCGTCAAAAATTGTTGAGGTAATAATTTTACAACACGAATATAATTCTTGTAGTAGATATTATGAATTATCTTAAATTCTGGAATCATCTATGACTGTTGACATAACATTTATATGATATGTTCTTGCGATAAGAATATGTTTTCAAAGATATTGAAAGGAAGGTAGAATGCCAGTTAAGATGTAACTTATTGGAAAATTGGATGGTTGACCAAAAATCCAAGGACGAGATGTTAGGCGCATAATTTTTTGTAAATTTGCATTATGTAAGTGTGAAAATTAAATAATATTATATATACATTTGAATGGTAGAGGATTGGACATAAATAGGGAGTTATTCATCATATTCATATACTTGTTGAGGTAGTAAGTATAAATTTCCTATAAATTTTATATGCCTCTAGTGAATGCAAGTCTATAATAACATTTTATGAATTAATTATAAAAATTAATTATGATTATTAGAGAAGATACACTTAATTTTATAAAATCAAAGGAGAAACATTTCAATAATATAGTCATAATTGATTTCATTAGTTGATGCATAAAATGAGGCAGAATGGTTTCGAAACTAATTTATAGATATCTTATTTTAAAAGGAGCTATATCAAACGGTCTTAATTAATTGTAAATCAGTCTATGATCTATAACATCTTTAACAATACTTATAATGAAAAAATCAAGAAATACAAATCTTATGCATTGAACAGTAAGACAATTACTCAAAATAGGAGTAATTACAATTAACCATTAAAATAAAGAATGACAAGCCCATTTATGAAAAGTCTCCCAAAAAAATGATTTTTAATGAAATATATAAGAATAGGATTAAAGGTTGATGTGACGAACCGGAGAATTTTCCTTTTAACGGGTTGAATTTTAACCCGTCCAACAAGGTTAATCTTTCGTTACGCCATTCGGAAATAAAAATAAAAACAGTAAAAATAAAAATAGTGGCATTTAAATACAATTAGGAAAGACACAAGGTAGAGACAAAAACTTAAAACTCTTGCTAAATATTAAAGAGTGATCAACAAAATCACTAGGGTGATTAAATGAGTTCAAAAAAACCATGTATTGGGTACAAACACATTTTACAAGTACAATTTTTGCAAGAAAAGTGAGTACACAGCTATACCAGCTAATCTGAAAA
This sequence comes from Papaver californicum, assembly GCA_023531435.1. NCBI lineage: Eukaryota > Viridiplantae > Streptophyta > Magnoliopsida > Ranunculales > Papaveraceae > Papaver > Papaver californicum. Next base: position 1,017,852 of record JAJJMC010015866.1, read on the forward strand.
CTAAAGAAAACATTTATAAACAGTTGTCAAATCCCAAATTTGTCACCAGAAAATTTACTTAAGTGAGTGGGGGTTTTAACTTAAAAGAACCAATGGGTATATAAGGTCGTTATGAGCAAAACGATGTACAAGATATTATACGTATCTAAACACAATAGCTTAAATAATACTGTAATTCGTAATAAAATTAAACACAGTACCAAAACAAGATTTATTGAAAGGGAAATATTAAAGATACTTAACGGTGTAATAACACAGATTCAAAACGACATCATGTTAAATAGATTATAGAGCATAGTAGAGAGAATAAACATACTAAAATGGCAGGAAGAAATTATGCACTTTCTTGCTTCAAAAACAAATACACAACCATCTTAACTAAACCATGTAGCTTGTAAGAACAAAATAATCACCTACAGACATCTGCAGAACTCTTATGACAATTGAAAATGAGTAAATACACTAGTAGCATTTGTTTAGCCCATATGTCAGAAGACCACAACTTAGTAGTTATGCAAATAAAAAGAGCAAAGAGATGATAACACATAAATGAAATCTAAAACGCATCGAAATTGAACAGTAAGAGTTCCAAAGGTGGTCAGTATACGCCCAAGACCAGAACCAACGTACACAGCAGAAACACGGTCTACCACACTTAATTACAAACTTTGCAGATATCTTAGCATGTATGTACAACAAAATACAACAAAATAAAGATGAAATATTGATATCAAGCTACCCCAGATAACCCCGTGATATACACATCATAAAATTAACAAAATACTAACTCTCTAAGTGCTAAAATCCTGACGTAAGCTCGTCCTAGCTTACTAATCCAAGTTCCTTTCATACTCTGTGGGGAGAAAACAAAGAAAGGGGGTGAGCCACAGCCCAGTAGGGGTTACAACAGCAAATACATGAAGTCGACATGAAAATATAAAGTGTAAGCAAGGAGCAGCAACAAAGATAAAGTAGAGAAAGTAATCCTTATGCACATACATTTCAAACCAGAGAAATAAGAGGCACAATTAAAGTTACTATACTATTCATATGGCCGTAGCCACCGGCAGGGTAGTCGGGTACCAGCCATCGTTCCGAATGATCTTCCGGTAGCCACCGAGGTGGTGGGATGCCAATTAAGGCCTGATATTCCTAAACTAGAGCTCTGTAGTTCTAAGCGGTAGCAATCGCGAGAAGTAAAGAACGGTTTCTAAAACCACAACCAATTCTCAAAAGTGAAGGGCAGTGATGCCGCGACTTATCAAAATCCTGCGCCAAGCAAAATACCAAGGTTGAAGTACCGTTTACATATCATGAAAATGACAGCAAAACAAAATTCATAAATAGAGTAAAGCTATAGGTGACAACATGCACAGATTTCATTCTAAAGAAGTCTTGACCAAGAAATACAATTTGGTAGTAAAGAAGATGATAGTTCAAACGTAATAAAACTGTAAATGAGTGGTTTTAACATACATAAAACATAACCATTAAGTTTGAGTTGCCAACAGGGATTTTATAAAGAACACTTAAGCTAATATCCAAAATATGCTGAAATTTATTATGTTTAATAAAATAAAAAATCCATGAAAAAATGTTCAAATGTCTGGATAATGGTGGTGCTGAATCAATCAGCATAAAGAACTTGTTTAAATTCTAAATCATAATTGTAAATTTCCATATTGATCAAAGGGGTTTCAAATGCTCATTTCATAGAAATATAGGGAGTTTAAGTAGAAAAGCAAGATCACTTCATAAAAATTCAGATTCCATTGGATATTTCAAAATGTTTCTCATTAAGCCATTTTTACAAACGGGTAGTAGGCAAATTTAGGAACCCAATACATTATACAAGACTTAAATTTTAGGTTAGAAAAAACAAGATTTGGATGTCTGCAAAAATGTTTTGAATACCAATCATAAACACAAGAATTCGTAAGCGCATGTCGTTCAATATAAGAAAATCAAACATAGCTATTTCGTGAGTTCAAAACCCAAATTATATTAGTTTGCAAAGTCGTCAAAATCTCAGTACTTAGAAGAGAGTTTATGGGCACAAATTGTCTGATTCATGAGTAAGTAAAACATTCAAAATAATCAATTAAAGACTTGCATGAAAGATTTTAGTTGAGAAGAATGATGTTGTAGGAAAAAAAAAACAGAACGTTGATTTAAAATAAACATCAATAGAAGAACTTAGGAGAGATAAGAAAAGGAACCCCTACCTTTTCACTGCCGATTCAGAACATGCGAAACTCAATCCAAGGAAGAATGAAACTGTTATTCTTTTGGTTCCAATTAAACTCAGGATCAAAGTAAATACAAATAAGAAGAAGCGTTAAGTTTGGGTTTTTAAGACATTTTTTTTAATCTGTTTTAACACGCGTTAACCATGCTTAAAAATTCTAAAATATTCCATGGATACTACTAACCATACACTCTAATACTTCCAAGGTACTATCTATTTAGTTAAAAACACCCATACTCGGTTGGGCTAGGGAAGCCCTACAAAAAAATTACGAGTGTCACAGTTGATCTCTTATAACAGAAACCCACCTATGTTTTGAACAAGATAAACAAGATTCAATGTGTACCAATAAGTTATAAAAGTGATTATGGTCTACCAATTCAAAACTTCTCATTCTTGAATTAGTTCAGTGATTTTTCGAGAATGAGGATATATGCAAATTCTTAATAGTCGATGTGGTTTATAAATGTAACGCAAAAGCACCTTACGAGACTTACCTATGTGAGTAAAGAAATTAGGTTGTTTCTTAGGAGAAGAAGACCGTTCTTTGAAGAAGACTCGTGTATTCAGGATATAAGCACATGGTCATTAACGTACTAAGCTACATAACACACTATTCTCTGAAATCAATATGTGTTGAGATTTCAGTTTTATCGCAAGGGTATTTAGTTTAAGACTGGTTTCGCCATAAAACCTCAATAAAAATTTGAATTTCTTACGCTAAGTGAAGGTTCAAATGCAAAAGATACCTATCATTTATGAATTTGGTTTCTATAATGATGTTCATTCCCACCTTGAACTACGTTTTCTTGATCCCACTCGGGTACGTAGGCAGTCACTTGAGTGATGCAGCCACTCTGGTTTCTAAATTTTTATTTTATTTTTTAGTTACTGAAAATAAGGGAGATTGTCGGATATTTTCAATTATCATAGAAAATAAATATTTTCCGTATTCTGTTTGCCTCTATGAAAAGGGTTCCGTGATTGAAATTTCAGTTTGAATCAAGGTTATACCATACCGGATTTCGATTCGTAGCGGTCGAGAGCGATACACTGGTACGCCGGTATACCGGGGAAATTTCGGTTTAAATATCGGTGGAATATCGATGTATATATTTTATACCTATAATTTTATGAAAAATTACTAGTTCACATTTTATAACTATAAATATATTTTAACACGTTATAACAAACATTTTTTCACAAAATTTAAAAAGATAAATTAGTATTCATCCAAAATATATAGATCCATAGATTTCATACAAAGTTCAAACCGGAAATACAAAAGAAACAAGAATAACTTCAAAGTTTATCGTCTAAAATACTAATTAAACAAAGATATTACAATTTTAAGATCATTAGATTAATTATAGATATTATCATATGCATATATAATTCTAAAATATCATAAAAAATATAAGTAACAATTGAAAACCCTAAAACAAGAATAAATTATTTTTTTTATTTATTTTTATTTTTTTTAAATAAAAAAAAACAAAAAAAAATGATTGTACCGGTCAATACCGGCCAATACCGGTCAATACCGGCCAAACCGGTACAGTCCATACCGGCCGATATTTTCGGTCAAATACCGTTTACCGGTATACCGGATTTCGTCCCGCTTTTCGGCCGAAACCGGTAAAACCGGCGGTATACCGGCCGTACCGGCCGGTATGGACTGCACTGGTTTGAATACGAATTAACATGATGGTTCACATGGATGTCTATTGCAGATGAATATGCATTTCTACTGGGTACGGTGGTTCAATAAGACACAACCGTTATCATCGGACACCATATGTGTCTATTGGAAATGAAAATGCATCTCTAATGGATGTGAACTCCCTATATAAGTAGTGATGATTAATTCTTATGAGGGAGTAGATTTTTTTTTTTCTCTCTTCTCTAAGCACCATCAGAAACTTTATTATAATGTGTTCTTAGCTGGATCAAGAGATACAAACCTTGAATCCAATTACGTTGTTATAGGGCTTCTTTATATCCTCAAGGTATTATTTCACATATCCGTTGTAATCGTCAATTTGATTGGGAGGGTCGAAATAATTGTCTAAAAAAATATTTTAGAACCTTGAAGTTGGAAGTACAACAATTATCTCTTAGTGTAGAATAACATTTCCTTATCAGTATTTTCATCCTATTATTTTAGTCAAATTTTCCAACAGATCCGAGTCCCTTCCCTGGTGATTATTTGGATTAATGGGTTTTTGAAAAATCTCGGACAACGCAAGGTGTACCGTAAGTGAAGTAGAACTTGGAGTAGGTAGTCAGTTTTGGAGTAATTACCACTCTCATAAAGACCCAAATTAGCCTAACTAATTTAGTTTGGAGCATTAACTACTCATAGGATTTGCTCTTAACAAATAACATAATATACTAGAAACATTGTGGTGGGGTTGTTATCCTAGAACGCAAATTTATGACAAATTCAATGCACCCTAGCTCGAGCCATCAAGTTATACATTGGTCAAACATTACTTATGACAATCATAAATAACATGTTTCGTGTTTTTGTAGAATCCAGATCCTTGGATGAGTGAAAGTTGAAAAGAGTGTATTAGGATTTCTTGAATACAGAAGAAATCAGATTTTTCTCATTAAAGATTTCAATAGTTACGGTGTACAATTTATAGCTACACATACACTTTAGTCTACTAGGATATGTCACGTGAATACATGTGATGCCAGGATGTATTAGACAGCTGGATGGGTGAGTCAGCCGAGTGAGTCGTCATTATCTATTATCCCCCCTCAAGCTCATGTTGGGCTGGAGACAATGTTGAGCTTGTCACGAAGAGTGCTGAATCTTGGGCTTGGAAGACCTTTTGTAAAAATGTCTGCTAATTGGGTTGTTGTATGTACATAGAAGACTTCCAAGTTGTGTGCATGGACCATTTCCCTCACAAAGTGATAGTCTAGATGTACATGTTTCATTCTTGAATGTTGCACCGGATTTGATGCTAGACTAATCGAGATAATGTTGTCACAACCTATCCTTGGGATCCCTGTTGCTTTGGAATGTAAGTCATTTAGTAGATAACATAGCCATACTATTTCTGCTGATGTATGAGCTAGTGTTCTATATTCCGCTTTCGTACTTGATCTAGCAACCGTTGTTTGCTTCTTTGAAGACCATGAGACTATGTTTGAGCCAAGAAAAATACAATAGCCTCCCGTGGATCGGCGGTCGTCCATACATCCGGCCCAATCCGCACCTGAATAGCCCACTATTGATATTATTCCTTTGGTGAACTGAAGCCCATGTGATATTGATCCCTTGATATATCTTAAAATTCGTTTTGCTGCTTCTAGATGTTCTTTTCTTGGTTCATGCATGAATTGACAAACAAGATTTACAGCAAAAGTGATGTCCGGTCGTGTCCATGTCAAATATTGTAGGGCTCCTACTAACGATCAGTACTCGGTTGGATTAGGCAAAATGTCTCCAGAGGTTTTGCTTAATGGTGTTGTCACTGCAATGGGAGTATTGCATGGCTTGCAACCGTCCATTTTGAATTTTTTTAGCAAGTCCATTGCATACTTTGTCTGACCTAGTCTCAGTCATGTCCACTTCTAAGCCCAGGAAATATTTGACATTACCCAAGTCTTTAATAGGGAAGACCACCTGTAAGTTAGTGATCACCTGCTGTATATGTTTCTTTGAGCTCCCTGTAAGTAGTATATCATCTACATATACTAGTGCTATAGTGATTTATGTTTTCTCATGATGGACAAACATTGAAGTATCTGCATTTGATTGCTTAAAACCAAGAATAGTTAGACTGTTGCTCAGTTTTTCATACTAGGCTCGTGGAGCCTGCTTAAGCCCATAGATGGCTTTGTGTAGTAGGCAAACAGCTTTGGGCCTTGCTGGGTCTATGTAACCTGGTGGTTGGGCCATGTACACTACTTTCTTGAGATCACTATGTAGGAATGTATTTGAGACATCTAGTTGAGTTATTGTCCATTCGTATTGAACAACCAGGGATAAGATCACTCTGATGGTAACAGGTTTGGCTACTGGTCTGAAGGTGTCTTTGTAGTCCAGGCCTGGATGTTGATGGTATCCCTTTGCCATTAATCTTGCCTTGTGTCTTGATACACTACCATCTGGGTTGTATTTCACACGAAATACCCATTTGCGGCCCACTATATTTGGTTGCTCAGGTGGATCCACTAGAGACCAGGTTCCAGCATCTATGAGGGCCTTGTATTCGTTTGCTGCTGCTGCACACCACTCTGGTACTTTGTTTTATGTGGTAATACAAGTAGGTACTGTGATAGGAGCGCTCATAAATGCTACATTCAAAGGATATCTTGTTGATGAAAGTGACTTTGGCTTATTAATCCCTGCTTTCCCCCTGGTCAGCATGTTGTGACTATTCTGAACTGAGATAGATGTAGCAGGCACTATTGTTGATAGCTCTAAATGATTGTGTTGATGTTGAACTTACTGGAGGTTCACTTGTTGAGGATGAATACAGCTCAGTAGATACAGATTTAATCAAATTAGAGAAAGGAAAACTATTTTCATCAAAAGTAACATGCCTTGAGATGTATACAGTCCAGTATTAGGGTCTAAGCATGTGTAGCCGTTCTGTTGGAAGCTATAGCCTATGAATACACAACATTTACTTCTCTGTTGCAGTTTATTTGTAGTGTATGGTTTTAACCATGGATAGCAACTGCAGCCAAAGACTTTGAGAAAATTGTAGTCTGGTACTTTTCCAAATAATTTTTGATAGGGAGACATAAACTCTATTGATCTGGTAGGAAGTCTGTTTATCACAAAATTTGATGTCTGTAATGCATCGACCCAGAATGATGTTGGTAACTGAGATTGAGAAAGTAGAGTCCTAGTGATGTCAAGAAGATGTTTATGCTTCACTTCTGCTACTCCATTTTGTTCTGGAGTATGTGGACATGTTAGTTCATGGGTGATTCCTCTAGTGTCACAATAATCTTTCAGAAACCGGTTGATGAATTCTCCTCCATTATCAGTTCGTATTGTGACTACAGAATGAGATAGTAATTTTTCTACTCTAGTGACAAACAGAACAAACATATGTTTAAACTCATACTTGGATGCCAGTGGTATAAACCAACAATACTTTGAATATTCATCTATTATATTTGCATAGTACAAGGTTCCTGCTTCAGAAGCTACATGGCATGGACCCCAGAGGTCCATATGTAATAATTGAATAGGCTTATTAGCAGAAGTTTGAGATAGACTAAAAGGCAGTTTATGACTCCTACAGAGTTTACAATCCATACATGAAAGTGGTTTATGACTAGGATTAGGTATATGTAAGTGATGACATAACCTTTGCAGTGTCTGAAACGACGGATGGCCAAATCTCATGTGAAGGATGAGGTTGTCAATGAGTATGGAGGAATGAGCTTGTGGAGCATGATGCAAATTGCTGAATGAAATTGGGTAGAGACCGTTTCTATGTGGACCTTGGAAAAGTAATTTCCCCGAGGTCTTGTCCTTCACATAGAAACCAGAAGAATCGAAAGTTAAGGAACAGTGGTTGTCATTAGCAAATATATGTATAGATAGAAGATTATGAGAAGCACTAGGAACAACAATGAAATTATTAAGATTGAAAGAATTAATACCAGAAAGTTTACTAGAATTTCCTTGATGATTTATCTGCATACCTTCACCATTTGCTGTCTGTATGATTTTCGTGCCATCATAATCAGTGCACTCTTGCAGGGTTGTACTATCAGAAGTGATGTGGTTGGTTGCTCCACTGTTTGTGATCCATTCCTCATATCCAAAGATGTCTGCTGCAGCAAGCATTGCTGTGAGATTTGGTGGCGGTGTTCTTCCTTGATATGTGAAGTTGAACCTTTGAGTGAAGGTTGTGGCAATATGTCCTCGAATGTTACATATTTGACACACTGGCTTGATCTGCTGATATGTGCCTCTCTCTGATATTTGTTTATTAAAAATTACCGGATTTGGAGTTCTCTGGCCAAAATTAGATCATCTCTGATTATTCCTGTGGAAAACTCGAGGATGTGTGGATGAAGTTCTTATGTAATTTCTTCCATAGTTAGTAAGGAAGGCTTTTGCATGTTGCTCCTGTCTTTGATTCTTTTCCCTTTCTTGGATTGCTGTTTCTTCACTCTGCAGATTGTTGTGGAGTTCAATGCAAGAAACTGAAAGATTTCTGTGTCGGATTGAAGTTGCAAAGGGTATGTAGTCGTTGTTGAGAGCCTTGAGAGTAATCACTACTAGTTCTTTGTCACTTACTATTTCTCTAGTGGATGCTAGTTGATCAGATAGACTCTTTATTTCATTTATCAGAGAAGATACAAATCTTGTTCCTTGAGTGATTGATAGTAATTTTGTTCGTAATTGGATAGAGTGGGTTGATGATGCTCTACCAAAACGGTTTTCGATATCTTTCCAGAGAGAAGCTGATGTTGATGAATGTATGAAATAGGCTAAGAGTGAGTCAGAAATAGTTGAGTGGATCCACATGGTTATTGTGGAGTCTTCATCAATCCACTCAGTGTATAACGGATTTTCAACGTTATTTTGCTCATTTCTAAGGTTAGTGAACTGTGGAGGATGTTGGAAAGATCCATCTAAGAATTTTTTGAGCTTGTATTTTTGTATGATTGGATTTAACAGATTTTTCCAGATGAGAAAATTATTTTCTGTCAGTTTCAGATGAACGAAGTTGTAAAGTTGATTGAGAGGAATTTTTGATATGTGATTTGAAGATGAAGTTTCCATGTTAGAAAAAGAAGATGATGGAGATGTTTCAATCATGTGTTTGTTGAAGAATAATAAAGAAGATTATCAAGATCAGATTTCAGATCTGTGATCTTTAGATCAGTAGCCGCAATTTTTACTACAAAGAAGATCTCTGGTTAAAGATTATCAAGATCGGATTTCATCCACTTGATAATAGAGAACCAGAGATCTAGCTTTTACTAGTATGATCAGTAATGAAATATCTAGTAAAAGAACGTTTCAGTAGAGTAAAGAAGATGAAGAATGAAGAAAAAAAATGAAAAAGAATTACTTCTTGTTCTTTACCTCTGTTATATAACTGTGAAGAATACTCTCAAAAATTTGAGAGAATTAAAAACATCAACTAACTGTTGTCTGCCATTCCTGCTGCATTTGCTGCTGATTAAAGACCTCCACTAGTTTTTGTCTTCCATGCTTGCTCTCTTTACTGAGTAAGAAAAGACGCGACGATGCAATACTGGCAATTTAATAAAGAAATCGTTGATTTCTTTGAGAAATGTTTGTATCAATGAACATGCGTTTATGCAGTTAATGCCTTCTGTTGTTGCGTCTGTTGAGTTGTTGATTTAATCAAGAAGAGAAAACTTATGTTTTCAAGAAACAATTGTTACTGTGTTTGATTCTTTCAAGAATCACAATGAATGATTCTCTGATCAATGAAGAAAGTATCGGTAGATGTAATTTTTCTCTGAGTCAAACTCCGTTAAAGAAAATTAAAGAATTCATTGAATCTACTTTAACGTTTTCCCAAGAGACATTGCTCTGATACCATATTAGGGTTTCTTGAATACAGAAGAAATCAGATTTTTCTCATTAATGATTTCAATAGTTACGGTGTACAATTTATAGCTACACATACACTTTAGTCTACTAGGATATGTCACGTGAATACATGTGATGCCAGGCTGTATTAGACAGCTGGATGGGTGAGTCAGCCGAGTGAGTCATTATTATCTATTAGATTGTAGGAATATTAACGATATATATCAAGAGTTTGAAAGTATCACCTGTAATACTGAAGCATATCAAAATTCTCACTCGTAAGACATGTAAAAGTCGCAGTTTTCACTTGTAATAACCAATTGTTGTTTGTGATGATCGTAATTTTCACTAGAAGTAATTTATTACATCATCACGATTTTTGGTAATCGTAATTATCAGCAATTGCTTTCAATGAAAACCCTTAAAAAATAATTATGTACAAAAATCAATTAAATCATACGAATAACAATTAAAAAAAGATTGAAATCAAATAACATTGATAGTGAAGTATTCCATTGTTTTTAATTGTTAAAAATATGATAGTTGCTCGTTTGCTTAAGCTATACAGTGAAAAACATCTTTAGAAAAGGCTAAAATATCACCATTATATTTGATATTGCAAATTAACGAGACTGACGTAGCGAATTTTAGTTGTTAATGAAAAACATACAACATGATTTTTTCTTTTTATTATTTATCACCTTACCTTATTAATACAAACCGTATTCGAGTGAAGATTTATTAATGGTGATTTTAATGTGCTTGAAGTAGATAGTAGAAGAATTAACCAAGAAATAATGGTAAAAACTTACTAGACCAAAATAAAGGTAAAAATAATTTTTTCAATTAATCATACGGTTGTAAAGAGAATTTTAGACATCCCGAAATTGTTAAATATAAATTTGAACCGGAAACTTATCGTAAAATACTATTTATTATACTAGTCATTTTATTTTTAGTCTACGTCTTAAAGATACTAGATAGTAGACTTAAGATGGTATTGCCAAAATTGATTTCTGAACACCGGGGTGCCTTCATTAAAGGGAAGCAGATTCAGGATGGTATTCTGGTAGTTGGGGTACTAATTGATGCTAGACTGAAGATTAAGAAGCCTAGAGTATTATGCAAATTAGACATTGAAAAAGTCCTTGATAATATCAATTGGCAATGTTTGGATAACATGATTGAGGGTTTCAGAATTGAGGAGGTGGATTTCATGGAGCATGTCAACAACTCAATCTTCAATTCTTATCAATGGTACTATAACTAACAGATTCAAACATCACAAAGGGTTGAGACAAGGGGACTCTCTGTCAGCTTTTTTATTTTTACTAGTTACTGAAATTTTTGCTATATTATTGAAGAAGGAAGAAAGTCTGAATATAACATTATGGTTTCATGCAATCAATGCAATCAAGGCAACATATTTGTAGTTTGTTAATTATACACTCATATTCTTAGATGCAACTGAATATGGAGCAGAAAACCTCTTGATTTTGTTGTTTATTAGAAGTTATAACTTGAATTATAGTTAATCTTGAGAAAAGTGTAGTTATAAGTGTTGGTGTGAGCATTAAGCACATCAAATGGCAAAAATCCTTTACTGAAAAGTTAGAAAATTCCCATCCAAATACCTAGTGTTTGTGGGTAAAAATGAATCCAGGGGTAAAAAGGTAAAAGTAGGGGTAAGCTGATGAAGAATACGTTTGAACCCTAAGATATTTGTACTGTAGAAGTACTTTTATATTTGAGAGATCAAAATCACACAAGATTGGCCTAAACCAAGAAAATGGTCGTTCCGATATTGCTTCGGTCACAAATGAAGAAGAAGGGTTGGTCTTAGAGAGGGAAGTAAGGGAAGTGTTGAGGTCGGAGTACCATGTTCCATTAGGTGTGATAGGTTTTTATTGTTATAAAGGATTTGTTGTGTATGACCGAGAGAATGCCTTAGTAAAAATCATATGATAAAATTGTTCTATTTCGTACGCTCTGTCCATCCTGATTTCAATAGATTCAAGGATCCATTTATAATAGCAGTAACCTTTCACCCTAACCTCGTAGGAAATGGTAGTTGTGAAGTAGTGGTGAAGTGGATGTGATGAAGAGTGTGTTGAATCGTATTCCAGTTGTGTGGAAGACTATACGATTCCACACCTATCACTCCTCTACTTTGCTAACTTTGAACATTATGAAACTTTTCTCTAATGGGCGTATTGATACACCTCACGTTGTAGATTACCAGACGAATACACTAATAAATATATTCCCCCATTTGTGACATCTTTGATGTCTCATGTAATTTTTGTATAATTAAATACTACTACTGTGAAGTCGAATAAGACTTGCTTAGTTAGTGAAATGACTAGTGACTTGTCATGCTTGACTAGTCTGATGAGTTCGACAAGACTAGTGGGACTTGTAGAAGGAAAAGTAAAGTAAAACACATATTTTTTTATATTATTTTAATTTTCTGAGAAACAATGTGAATTCAAATGTGCTAACCAGTATTGACATGCTGAATGGGTGATGCCGGATGCAGGCATTCAGTAGGTCGAGCACTGACTTTCACGTCATCAGCGAGAGGTGATGGATGGTCATGATAAAATGAGAAATAAAATATTTATGTATTAAAGTGATCAAGCATATGTAGTAGGATATATTTGTGAAGTCACATGAAATAATATATTTCTGATCAGACTCTATGATGAACCATACATGGTCAGCGTATTTTAATTATATATGTGGTATATCATGTAAAATAAATTAAATTTTATGAAAATATGGCTCACCGTGTCAGTTACACTTTATAAACCATATGTGGTCAGTCGACATAAATGTATGGCACACTGGTGAATCGTTAACTTGGGAGGCTACATACAAAATGTGTCGTATGCCTTTCAAGTATAAGGAAGAAACTTTTAATTTTCTAACATTTATTAACGTTGCAGAAACTCCGAAATTTTAAGTAGAATTGGGACTCCCAAACCTAAGATTAAACTCGGACTCCCAATTAGTTTGTTTTTTCCCGCTAGTCATGTCGATTACTTTATCAGGCTATGATTGAGGTAGCCGACCAAGTTGGTCAGCCATGGAGAAAATGTGTAGTATAGGAATTCCCTCTTTTTAATTAATATGGCCTCAATCAGTCGTTTAAGTGATAAGTGCATAAAATACATTATTTGAATATCAATTTTCTATGATTTTCTTAGTTATTTCTCTTGTATTAGTGTATATTACACTTGTTTTGAGTTTTATAGGTACTTGGTCGGTTGTCAATCGTCCAAAATAATCGAGTTCTTATTCTCTAAAAATATAATGAAGTATAGGAGTAAGAACAAGTTCGTTCCCACAAGGAGGCATCAATATATGTGTATTTTCAGTCACGTAAGTAAGTAGCAAAGGGGGTTTTAATCGTG
>JAJJMC010015866.1:1031473-1051954 GCA_023531435.1 Papaver californicum
TCATCAAATTAGTTAGTGTAATTTAGTTTTATCCGGATTGTCATCACTACTACTTTCTACACATTTATTAGTATTCTTCATCACGAAATTGGGAGTTTAATCGGCGATAAAATTTTGATTCGATGGAGAAATTTGATTAAAATGGAAAAGGAGAAGATATGGAGGAGATGGAAAGATTTTAATTAAAGGATAAATTTGTCTTTTTTTTATTGGGTAAAGGATAAAATGGACATTTAACTTTACCCCCTAGGACATCCCTTATCGTAAAATTAGGTCACCTCGGTTCAACTGGGAACCCCTCTATTGATATAGAAGCCCCAATATCAGCCTTCTTGTTTAATGTACGTCATATTTGTTTTTTAGATTAGCCACTTAAATATTGATATAGGGTTGCATGTTATATGTACAGTAAAATGATCTCATTAATATGTTAGTCGTGATGGTTAGTGGTAGTACGTCTCATCGGTTCCTTGTCACTCCTTGTTATATACTGAACCTAAATATCTACATATAAATTCATAAGTAATAAATATGGTGGAGATGTAGGTATTGATTAGGTGATGATGTGTATGTCATGATGATAATGTTGATAATATGATGAGGTTATGTAGGCCTTGATATTAGTGTCAATTGAAACTTCTAAGTGAAGTTAGGAGTACTAGTAAGTTGGTTGTTAGAGGAAACTTTCGGATATCCAGTTGTAATGAGCTTAATGGATGAATCGAAATAATTAGTTAGTGGATAGCTTGTATGTCAGACTGTAATAAGCGTAATTTGTTTACAATATTAACAAGTTTGCTAGCCTGGAATATAGATGGTCTTGTGAGTGGTGAATGTAACCTTGTAGTGAGAATCTTGGCTAAGTGGCTTGTGCAGGCCATTAAAAATCAGTAAGCTAAATCTCATTTTAAAAAAAGAATTATGGCTGGGATATGTTCCCAACATTGCTATATGTGTGCCAGCTATAACCGTATATACGTGTGTATTAGTTGTCACCTACGTACTGAACATAGTTTAATATGATTGCGGATAGGTTCCGGTATCACATTAGGGTATATGCTTCTACTTAAAATAAGATTTGGCGTACTCTGCTGATATTGATTGTTCAGTGGAAGTCTTTAAATCCTAGTACAATGACTGTTTAAAATTTTATTTTATTTTTCCTTGTGACAAATTTACTTGCGACTTATTTGATTTTCTTTCTATATTTTTTCGTGATATGGCGATCGGATGAACTTGTTTGGAGTTTAACTCCCGTTGATTATTTTTTTCAGGTGTTTTTGGGGGTTGTGAAGATTGATTCCAGTTTTAGTGAATATTCTGAAGATATCTAACTTAGGATGGACATCTACATTTCTTCTTTTATTTATCGTTATTTAGTTGTGAGGCAGTGAGAATAATTACATTTGGGGTAGTTTTATAGTTTTTCGTTAATTCAACATTAATTATTTGTGGACTCTTTTAGTGTCGACAAGAATACTGTATGTATTTTAGACATCACCATTTTATATAAAGATATAAAATTCCCTTCTGCATATACAACGAATTAGAGATCTGTTTCCTGATTTTCTTGAGGTTTTGTACCTTTCTACGGGAAATTAATGATATATTTTTTAATCATCGACCGGGATTATATGGATAGTAGGGTCGTTACAAATACTCCTACTTTTGTGGATGAAGAAGATTTTCAAAATTATAATTTTGGCTCGGATTCATTGGTGAAAGAGAGTTATTTGTGGATGATAAGGCAGCACCACTATGTATGCACTATTCCCTTCAAGATCTTATAATTTAAATTTGTTCCCTAAGATACAAATATTTGCATGGTTAGCATCTCAATTCCGACAATAGATAACTTCAACAGAATAAGGTGTGGCATCTCCACTACCATATATTATTTCTGCAATAATATGGAGGAAGGTATTGATCATCTTATGCTTTCTTGTGTTTTCTCCATTCAAGTATGGAAATATTTTTTGACTAGATTACTAACAATTGGAGCCACAAAAGCACATTAATGAGACAATTTGAGGCTTGGTCAGTCAGTTAAGGGAAAAAGAACTTATGGACTATGATTCCGTTTGTGATTATGTGGGCAATATAAAAATATAACAAGTATTAAAACACCAAGGTGAACAAACTTGGTGTACAAAAGCTTCTCCCATATTATTATTTGTAAATAAAAACCATTTGAAATAAAAATGAGGCTAAAACCTTATTTCCATTTATAATGTTTAAATTTAACTTTATTACTTTTTAAAATGCAGTCTGCCCTTCCTTCCCCACCGTCGGTTCTTCTTCTCTCCTTTCTTCCGCTTCCTCCTCCCCACCAGCAACAGTAGATGCGGCACCACAAAACCAGTGAGAAGAGGCAGATCCGACATCAACAACACCTCTTTCTCCTCCACCAATACCTTCTTCTCTTTTATTTTAGTTTTATGTTCAGTCGCCACCATTAACCATCGGCCACGACACCTCCGTCTCCTCCATTAACACCACCATCATCTCATTCTCTTTTTCTATCCTAATTTTACATCAACAACACCTCCTCCTTATCTTTTCTCCCCTTCCACTACATGTCCAGATCCACCACCAACAACACCTCCTCCTCTTCCTTCAATCCTCTATAAACACCACTAACACCTCCAGATCATCATCGTCGAAAATCATCATCATTGTCGAAATTAACGTTTGTGTTGGTGAAATGTCAGAAAAATAATGAAACTAATTTTGGTTTCATAAAATTTTACAAAAACTAAACAACGTTGAAACCAATGTTTGTGTTGGTGAATGTCAGAAAAAGTGCGGTAAAATAAAATTTTACCCTACCACCAAACCACCAGCACCGCCACCGAAACACCACTTCATGTATTTATTACTACATCCGTTTCAGCAAAAGTGCTACTATCACTTTTTAATTTTAGCCTATTTTTTAGGCTAAAATAAAAAAGTGATAGTAACACTTTTGCTGAAACAGAGAGAGTATTATTTATGATTATCGGAAATTTTGTATTCGTGCAAATCAATCAATTGAGAAAAAAATAATTGGCGAGTGATTACAGACCACCTCAATCAAGACTGGTTCATAATTCAAACACAGAAATACATAATATGCGTCTATCATGCTATCATCAGCAGACTGAGAGATGATTCGTGACTCTAAAACTAACCGATGACTTGCCGGTGGAATGAGAGCAGACTGCATTCTTAACTTATATATGCTATAAATTCACGTAATTACATACATTTTGGCAGAGAACAAAAATATATCGATCCGACATAATGGGCCAAGGAGAAAGTTTGTTTGATGTGTGGGTTCGTTAAATGTCCAGATATATCGACTCCGGCAGAATTTACTGAGTTGGATCAGCAGATAATAACTACTATATGTATTATCTGGATATGGATCGGTACGAGTGAGCTAAAACGGGTTTGTTACATTTTTCTTTTTTCTTTTCTTTTTTTCGATTTTTATAAATTTGGCAAAAATATATTTTGCTACCCCGGAGAATCTATGGAGATGGCAATAAGGGTTTCCGAGTCATCCCAAGTTCGAATTGGAGGAAGAAAAAAAAAAAAACTACTAGATTAGTAAACAAATTGGAGAGGTTAGACAAGAATGGTACGAATATATACGTAACACCGTAACAGCCCCACTTCAGTCAATGGTAGGATAATTGCACGAAAGAGCTGGTGTTTTTGCATGTGACGCATGCAAGTAAGGAAAAAGATTGTTCAATTGGGAATTGTCATTGTCGCAACATCTACATTATCAATCCTGTATGAATGTCAGACTTAGTGTGGCTTATAATCAGAGGAATGATGCTTACAGCTTTCTAGCTCAAAGTCTTTGTATGAGGTCTTAGTAAATTCATTGAAGCAACCTTTTCATATAGCAGAAAGGTTCAAAACGTGATGTTACATATTTACAACTTATGCTTTTGGTTTCGGAAAATGTAAACCAAAAAACTTCTTGCTAGTTGTCATTTTCAATGGTTTACAATCTGTAAGAAAGTAAGAAGATATTACCAGGAGATTAATACATTTCTGTAAACTAATTATAATTTATTTTAAGTGATCTCATGATATTGCAATTCTTGTACTTAGATAATACGTATTCAGAACCATAAATGTTGCTACCATATCTTTGGACCACTATTAACTTACATATTTTATGAAACGAACAAAATTGTTAACTAATCATTACTCAGTTAATGGAAAAATAAAAAAGGTTTGAAATGGTTTTATGTTGTAATACTCACCGCAATGGTTCATAAAAGAAACATAAGTTGTTTGGCCATATCTAATTATTTCTCTATGAGTATGAGTGTCAGCACTTGCCTTTCAAACATAATAACATATTGCTTTTGAAACTATCCACCCAACTTCTATCCCTATCTTCTTCTCACCCTCCTTCCTACAATGGTGAACACTGATTGAGTGATTGACAATGCAAGACCCTTTCTTCATCGTCTCCTATTTGACAGCTATCTTTCACATTTGACTAGGTGGAATTTATATGCATAGTTTTGTTTTGTTGTTGAGTTTTGTATTTACAGGTTCCTCTATTGAGTGGACCAGAACCGAAAGAAACGTACAACATTGGGTATTATAGATTAGTGCTCAAATTGATAGGCAAAAAATTTAATTAACAAAAGAAACCAGGTCTAATCTCCAATGTTGATAGAATCTCTGTACCTTATATTGATTTTCATTTTACAAGATCTCACTATTTTAATTTTCTTTGTTTCTACTATTGGAGCGAGGTGTAGACTCCTTAGGGTAGAGATGTGCAAAAAAGTGTAAGGAATCTAGTATGACATTTTGGTTTGATTAGTTGAGTAGTTAACAACTGATCCCACTACTACGCATGTGCCAAAAATAGCTCAGTTTTTAACCTGTCCTCAAAGTTTAAAGGTGCCAGAAAAGTTAATAACCCATGGGCCAGTTGATTTTTACCCGGCTTACAAGATAAAAATTGCTTTAAGGCAAATATACAATTTCAGAGGATTTTAAGCGGTGAAAGTTGAAACTATTTCTCACAAAAGATAAATCATGAACCTGAAAAGGTTTATATGCTTTGGTGGGGAAAATTATATGGACTAATTAAACCTGTAAGTTCGATTCCAAGATGAAGTAATTAGTGATGCCGTTGAGCATTTTTGATCTCCAACTGTGCAAGATCGCCTTATGTTGTATTAATATCATTAAGAAATTTAATCTACTCGCTGCATTGGACAGGGTCAAAATGGGACAAAATTGAGGTCTTTTCGTCAATCGCAATACTTCATTATGATACTTTCTTTTGTTTACTAGTGGACAAATTGCTCATACTTAGATATGATTATGAAACTCCATCAATGTAAACAATAAAATTCATAATTGTTTTTCCTTTTTAGTTATTTGGTGAATGGATGTATTCCAGCTTCATTGATTGAGATGTTTTCTTTATAATATACATATTGCTCATACCTTAATTTAACGGTGCGCTTTAAACTGTAGTCATAAATTTGTTAATCAAAAGATATTATCAGGGTTGTACAGCATTGACATTGGGAGCCAATACATTTTGTAGAACCCACATGAATGTGACAACCTAGTTTTTAGTTTTTACTTTCTATGAGAGATCTGCTTGCGTAAGGTCTGGATTATTACCACGCTTATATGGACACGAGATATAGTTATAACACGGTATGATTATGTATACACGTTAAATCTTTAAAAAAAATAGGATATAGAGACGTCATTAAAATAAAATTTTACAACAATTGTTCAATAAAATACTTATTTTTAAAATATTTAATTACTAATTAAATACGCCAAACCTATAATAATAATAATAATAATAATAATACAACAAACCAAAACTAATAATAATGATCAAATTTTTTATAAATTATACTTGAATTTGATTAAAAGAAAAATAAATTAGCATTCCATGTAGTGTTTTGTTTTCCAAACCAAAATAATTTAATTATGGCGTGTCTAAGAATATCCGCAAAACGTCTAATATTGATTTTTATGAGATACATGAGGTGGCGTGTCCATCATATATCGAACAAGTACCGTATTTAGTCAAGTACCGTATTTAGTCGTATGTTCGACATGATTACAATATCTTTCTAAATGTGTTCGTGGAATATAAAATACTACATGTTAATAAGATCTAGTAAAAATTTTCTATGAAATTACCCAAAAAGATAAGGTGCAAGAAAATTAAAAAAAATAGAAATGTATGAGCAGTGCTTTTTTTTAATCGATCTAAAAAGGAAAAAAAATGCACATCCAAGGAAAACATAGTGACAGATCCTGTCCGGCTAAACTACCGAGCAGTCGGAGAATTTAAACTGGATGCGCTAAACTGGTAAAAAGACAGTTTTTCTCCGGAGAGCTAGTATAAAAATTAGGTGCATAAAGTTTGAACTTCAGATTACGTGTATTAACATCCTACGAGCAAATTTCCTGCTAAATCTATGAATGGTTGAGAGAAGTGCCTGAACCATCTATTTTTTTTTGAGCTTGTAACTCGGGAAAAAGTAATTTATACCAACCATGCTTGAAGACATGCACTGTTGGTACTAGGCAGCATTATGTGATCTGCAGAAGTTTCTTCTTGCTTGCAAGTTCCACACTTATTGGCCATCACGATACTTTTCTTTCTACTATATAAAAAAGTTGTACTGCCTTTTTGACAATTGTAGTCTGCAGATGTTAAATATCATTGAATGCAATCGATATGTGTTTGCCCACATGCAATCTTAATGTCATAGGAAAAGAAACTAATTCACCAGGCAATAAGGACATAAGGGCATCTCTACAAAGCCACTTCACTATCGCGAGTATGGTTCAAATTATACGAATGTTGTAATATTATAAGTTAAATTACAAGTCTCAAAAATTACTCTCATTAATTATATAATGTTTAATATGTCAGGATCAATGCTATAACGAAAACAAAATAAAAACAAAACACATAAGATGATAAGATTTATTTGGTTCATCTAAATTAGACTACGTCTAAGGAGCGATTGCGATTTTCACTATGATCTCAAAAACAAAGTTTCAGAGGAATATAACGATGATAATAATACTACAAACCCTAGATAGGGTATCGTTCCGGGCCTATCGGCCTGTACCTCCGTTCCATACACGAACCTCTCAAAAAGTCTCATTTAATTTCCCAACGGACCGCCAGTCAGATCAGGTCAAGTACGAAATCGAGTCGTGCACTACCAGGATCCACACAAACATAACAATCTCCCACTTGGGGACTGGTCACATCACAACGCGCCCTAACTCCACTCTGAACAAACTTCAAAATACACCGATCACCGCAACAACTCTCTTAACCAATCATCAAGCTTGAAGACCCACTGAAGCTGCACACAACTTCAGTTTCTCAAGGGTCACTGGTTTTGTCAACATGTCTGCTGGATTCTTTGCTCCATCAATCTTCTCAAGTATCAACTGACCATCTTCTATTAAAGATCGAATGAAATGATATTTAATAATCCACGTGCTTGGTTCAAGAATGATATGCTGGATTCTTCGCTAAGAAAACAGCACTCTGACTATCACTATGCAAAACTCCATTTTCTTTCTTCATACCCAATTCACCCAAAACACGTTGTAACCATATCATCTCCTTGCTCGCCTCAGTAGAAGCAACATATTCTGACTCTGTAGTAGACAAGGCTACTATCTTCTGCAAATTGGAACCCCAGCTCACAGCAGTACCACCCAAAGTATACACATACCCAGTAGTACTCTTTCTACTATCAACATCTTCAGCCAAGTCAGCATCAACATAACCATGTAACTTTATACTATAACCTGTGAAGCAAAGTGATGTATCTCCAGTACCCTTCAAATACCGAAGTAGCCACTTGACTGTCTCCCAATGTTGCTTTCCTGGATTACTCATGTACCTGCTCACAGCTCCCAGTGCATGTGCAATATCTGGTCTAGTGCAAACCATGGCATACACAAGACTCCCAATCGCCGATGCATAAGGAATCTTCTTCATATAAGCCTTATCTTCTGCTGTCTTAGGTGGCTGGTCTTTGGTTATCTTAAAATGGCTACCCAAAGGCATGCCCACTGGTTTGGCACTCTCCATGTTAAACCTCTTCAAAATCTTGTTCACATATTCTGACTGAGACAACTTCAAGGTACCATGACTGCTATCTCCCGCGATCCTCATACCGAGAATTTGCTTTGCAGCTCCCAAATCTTTCATTGCAAACTTCTTTGACAGTTTCTTCTTTAGATCATTTATTTCCTCACTGCTAGGCCCTTCAATAAGCATATCATCCACATATAGCAGCAAAATCATAAAAGTGTTTTCTGACCTCTTTATGTAGCAACAATGATCTGATTCGCATTTAGTGAAGCCGGTGGTACCCATAAAACTGTCAAACTTCATATACCACTACCTTGGAGCTTGTTTCATAACATACAAGCTTTTATTCAATTTGCAAACCAGATTCTCCTTTCCCTGTGTTGCAAAGCCCTGTGGTTGCACCATATAAATGTCTTCCTTCAGATCGCTGTGAGGGAATACAGTCTTCACATCTAACTGCTCAAGATATAAGTTTTGTGGAGCCACAATTCCCAAAACCAATCTGATTGTATTTAGCTTCACAACTGGAGAAAAAATATCAGTGTAATCTATACCTTCCTTTTGCAGAAAACCCTTCACAACAAGTTTGGTCTTGTAACGTGTACTCCCATCATGCTCTTTTTTTACTTTGTACACCCATTTGCTATGCAAATCCTTCTTCCCTTCTGGTAGCTCGGTTAACTGCCAAGTCTGTTTCTTGAGCAAATAATCCATCTCATCTTTCATAGCTAAATCCCACTTGCTCGAATTCTCAACTTGCAAAGCTTCAACATAATTTTCAGGCTCACCTCCATCTGACAACAAGATGTGTTGAAGAGAGGGTGGATAACGATCCACTGCCTTGGGTACCCTACTGCTTCTCCTAAGAGTGAGAACCGGAGTACTGGGGTTTGGAGAAGCTGGATTACCCTACTCTATCTCAGGCACTTCGTTTTCCTGGTTCTGGACAACCTTGTCCTACACATTGATTTTAGAAATCTCACCAAAAGCAACATAAGCAGAATCTTTTACCTCTAGTGCCTATGGTTCTTCAACTGCATTTGATTTGTCCTTGTACATAACCTTCTCATTGAAGATGATATTCCTGCTTCTGATAATTTTTTGATTTTCTGCATCCCAAAATCTATAACCAAAAACATCATCTTCATAGCCAATAAAGAAACATTTCTTGGATTTGGGATCAAGTTTGTTTCTAGCATTGGCATCAACATGTACATATGACAAGCAGCCAAATATTTTCAAAAAAGAAAGATTACCTCCTTACCACTCCATATCTCCTATGGAAATTTGAAATTCAACGGAACTGATGGTCCTCTATTGATCAGATAAGTTGCAGTGTTTGTTGCACCAGCCCAAAAAACTTTTGGCAACCCAGCATGCAACCTCATGCTTCTAGCCATTCATTTAGGGTCCGATTCATGCGCTCATCTACGCCATTTTGTTGTGGTGTCCCTGGAATGGTCCTCTTTCATTCCCGTTCTTCTTAGGTTCTTTGCACCACTTCTGTATGTGGCCCATCTGGCATCAGTTCCAGCATCCAGCCGGACCCCGTGGACCTCTAGATTGGCCCCTACTTTGCCCTCTTCTTGATTTAGATCTTCCTTTATTTTGATTTTTCTGAGATGATCTACCTCTGATTCGATGTTAAAGGCATCATCATTATTCGAATATTCACCAGAATCCTTCCTTCGAACTTCTTCACCCAGAATCAGATCGCGTATAATCATTATACTTTAGCTTCTCTTTGCAGGTGGAATTACTTACGACAGTTCTTACAACTTCCCAACTGTTGGGTAGAGAAGCCAAAAGGATTAGGGCACGAACTTCATCATCAAATTCGATCTCTACAGATGATAGAGCATTCACGATTTCACTGAACTCATTCAAGTGCTTTATAACTGAAGCGCCCTCTGCCATGTACAATCTAAACAACTTTTTCATCAGATGCACCTTGTTGTTCGCCGACGGCTTTTCATACATACTCATCAAGGCCGCCATCAGACCAATAATAGTCTTTTCTTTCAAAACACTGTGTGCAACTGACTTGGCTAAGGTTAATCGAACAACCCTTAGATCATGTCGATCCATGAGTTTCCAATCTGCCTCGGACATCCCATCTGCTTCGTTGAATCCAATATAGGTTGCTGCAGATTTTTTCCATAGAGATAATCTTCAATCTTCATTCTCCAGTACCCGAAATCTGACCCATCAAACTTTTCGATTACGTTTGCAGATCTGATCCCTATCGCAGATGATGTCTACGCCCCTTTCTCTGTCGTTTTGTCGTCTTCTCCTCTTGCCATCGATTCTTCCCAAAATTCTTCACGAACCTTGCTCTGGTACCAGTTGTTATAATTGATGCTATAAAGAAAACAAAATGAAAAAAAACACACAAGATTTATTTGGTTCACCCAAATTAGGCTACGTCCAAAGAGCGGCTGCGGTTTTCACTATGATCTCAAAAACAGAGTTCCAGAGGAATACAACGATGATAATAATACTACAAACCCTAGATAGGGCAACTCTCCGGTCCGGGTCTATCGGCCCATCCCTCCGTTCTATAAACAAACCTCTCAAAAAATCTCATTTAATTTTCCAACAGACCGCCAATCAAATCGGGTCAAGTACAAAACCGAATCGTGCACTACTAGGCTCCACACAAACATAACATAAAAAGCATGGATGGAGTAAAATATACGATGATAATTAATATTGAGGAAAGAATGTATCAACTTCCACATTTTGTTTTCAGTTCTACATAAAATTTAAACAGACTAACATTTAACAATCACCTTACTTTAGGAGCAAACTAAACCATTACATACATCAACACTAATTATATACAATTACTAATGAGAACTTCCTTATAATTTGTTTATCCCCATATCATGTGTTCCTTTTTGTAGTTTCAAATCAGAACACCAACAATGAATTCTTCACATCGTAATTCATCTTCTCCAAATTTGGAATCACTGCAAATTGAATCATAGGTGGTGGCCCACAAGCCAATGCCAATGTATCATCCGATGCCGAAGGGATATGTTCCCGCAGAACCTCTTCAGTTATGAACCCCACACTGTACTTCCATCCTTCCCTCAATGTCTCACCAACAACATACCAAACTTTCAGCCTCTCGTGTTTCTCTGCCCAACAATCAAGTTCATCCATCAACAAGATGTCATCTTCAGTCCTATTTGCGAATACGATGTACATCTCTGTTTCATCTTCTGGATCTTTCAAAATTGCTTGTACAATTTGATATATTGGTGTAATTCCCGTGCCACCAGCAAGCATTGCGAGTCGTTTGGCAAACTTATGTTTTCCATGAACAGTGAAATTACCACGACCCGTGTATTCAATGTGTCCTAAAGGACCCTTAACATCAATAGTTCCACCAAGAGGGAGAGAATCCAAGTGCTGAGACATAATACCTCCATTAGGAAATTTTGGGTGAACTCCGCCAAAGTAGACTTTAATGACCAACTCAAAGTAACCAACTTCATCAACAGTACTGGATGGAGTGTAAGCACGCATACATAACTTATCATTAACGTGGGCACATACAAATATGTGCTTCCCAACTGGCAACCCAAGAACTTGATCAGCTGAAGGTAATGCAAACCTGAAGACACGAACATCATGGGAAATCGAGGTTTTGGCTATAAGTTTGCATTGTATTTTATCTCGGCCAACTAGAGCTACGGGTTTCGCAATGCCGATTTCTTTGATAGGAGCAAGGTGACTCAAGCTGCCCGAACCATGAACTGAGTTGTTTGGTGAAGATGATGAGTCAGAAGTGTAACCAGTTGCAATGAGTTCACCGATTCTAAAATCTTCAAGTAAATTCTTGGCTTTGTCAGAGTGAATTGCATCAAATTCTTCAGTACAATCGGTACCTGCATTAATGAGAATACTATCGGAGCCACCTGGATGGTCTTTCAAGAACCGGGTACAGTCATAAACATGTCCGTGAACAATGATCCAAGCCGAGTCAGGCGAGTTGTGTTTTTTCACCTCAGAAATTGAATACATTTTTGACGTGGTGTTCATGAAAGGAGTGGACAAACTCTTTTTGAGTGTCTGTGGACCTTCAGAATTTTCAAGATGTTTTTGTCTAACCATCCATCCACCTGGTTGGTTTCCAGCCTGAGTCGGATGCTCGAAAACTAGACCGATTTCTCCTTTGTGTGGTTTGCAGACATTTGTTTTGACTTTGAACCAACAGTTGTTCATCATACCCTGCAAACAATATAACATTATAAACAAGAGTTAAAACCAGATAATTTTTGTTGATCAAAAAGAATTTTATCAAATAAATTACACTTCGCATACACTATTTTTCTACTTAAGTTGCACTAATACAGTCATGCTCGTGTAAATGCCGTGATAAAATGGAAAATGTTGGACAATTTAAACACCAATTTGTTACGTACGCTTACCATGACATTCCAGATGAGCTTTTCAGGTTGAGTGTTTAGAGTTTCATCCCAAGCCCTGACCGCAATCTCTTTGGCCCCAAGCAAGTCGAGAACTTCAACTTCTAGTGACCAGAAACACCAGCACCAATATTTGCCATACTTGTTTGGCTTCTCTGGATGATCCAAAGTACATACTAACCATGACTCTCCGCCGTCCATTGTTACTTCTACACGAGTTACCTTCTTACCGCCGCCTAAATCACCAGAAGAAAGAACCCGTCAAATTAGTTCCAGAAAGTTCCAAAATTCATAATCGAAATCTCTGAACCATCATTAAATTCGTTGTATAAATATGTTCTTAACATGTATTATCCTTAGCTTTGTGCATTTACTGTTTTTTAGTTTTGTCGTCCTCGACTGTATTGGTAAGTGATTTCAGATTATCCGTTCAAGACTCTATCAAGCTAACTGCAAAATTAACAGCATTAAAATCTTAAGTTTTGATACCTAAACAATCGAATATACCGTAGTGACAAAACCAGGCAGTTAATACAGGGGGACACTAACTATCCTTAACCCTTGGGGTTGGTGGAGGATCACGACTTCCAAGTTCCCGGTAACAGAGACAAAAAAATATAACTCAACCGAAAGGCTTGATTTCAGTGCAAAACTCATCTTTATCGTAAGAAAATAAATTCCATGAAAAAATATATTACTACTAGGATGTGTAAAAGGCCAGATGGTCCAGTTCCAGTCTGCCTAGTACGTTCCTATCACGACAAAATGTCAACTTAAATTCTATGTGATACTATGTTGCACTATGTATGTTACCATTTTGCTTTGGTAATCGATATTAATCTTTGACTCTTAGGATGGTGGACACGTGCATTTTGTCTGTTTAAAGTAGTATTTGGATCAAACACTGAATACGCAAGCAATATGTTAGTGACAAACATTAGACAAACCCTACACTAAAGCACGATCATGAAGCTAATTATTAAATTAGTAGGTCCCAAAAATCCCATGTTATTGGATCTAGTCTCGCAACAAAAACCAAGGCATCTTTTCCTTTTCACATGGTTTACAAAGCATCTTTCATGCTTGACGGTTGAGTATGAAACTATGAATACTAATTTTCTGAATTTTTAATCGAGCCATAAATAATTGGTAAAAAAAATAATTCAAATTTAAAAACTAAAAAAATTAAAAAATCGATAATCTTAAATGCACATAACAAGTTTAGGATTTCAGCTGTCATCAACCACTAACTTGATGTAGTATGTTGTCACATTTCATGATTGAATTCCAATACTCATTTTTTAGTTGATTACTTACTTTCCCATAAAACAAACTACTATAGGAAAACGAAAAAATCTATAAGTTTGATGGTTTAAAACAAAAGAGGAAAGAAAAGTAAGGTCAAAACTCAAAAGTAATAAGTGCATGAACCTTAATACTACTAAAGCATCGTATATTCTTCCATGGGATATACAAAAGATTCCAACGGAGGAAGATTCCGTATGAAGATAAAACACTTACCGGAATATGCATAGCCCCTTAATGTATAAGCTCTCTGTGTTGTTGCAGCATTAATAGGAAGAATCTCTTCATGACAAGGAGTTGTAATCACCGAGTTTATGTTCAACTCATTGATGATGTACTCTGGCTTACACCACCATGCTGTATACAAGAAAACCACATGCAATAGTTAGATTCTGGCGATAAATTTTTTTAGGGAAAACAGCCAGATGACTATCTTCTCTATTGAAGGAAAGTATAATCTGACACGAAATTGTGGAGAGTCATACTATACCTTCAGAGTTAGCCAATTCAGCGTCGACATGAGAAGGAAGAACTCGATTATCCATAAAATGATAATGATTTTGTGATTCGGGAGTTGTAACAATAATTCTCTTTAACCATTTCACCATTCTTCCTCCGATGAAACCAGGAATTATCATTCGGACTGGAAATCCATGGTCAGGAGATAAATGTTCACCATTCTGCATATAAGCTAAAATGAGATCACGAGCTGGATCCATTGCAAATTCTTTCTTTATACTAGTTCCATATTTAGATCCACCGCCACCGGGTAAATCTTCAGCTCCTTCAAAACAAACATTAAGAGCACCTTTCTTACGGCTCATGATACCACAACGCTTTAGTACGTCACATAAACGTGCACCACGCCACACTGAAGTCGACACTCCTGCACCTCCCCAGTTAAACCCAATTGTTTGTTTTATCATATTCTGTTCTTTACGTCTGTTACCTGCACAGACAAGTGTAGCTGGAAACTCACGGCTTGCGAAATCATTAATGAGCTGATCCATAGTGATACGTAACGGACGCTTTACTAATCCACAAATCTCAACCGTCCAATCCTCCCATTTAAGTTTTGGAACAGCTCCGTGATTACGAACGTAATGAAGAGGAACAGGTGTGATAAACCCGTGATGCATTAGTCGAGTTAATGGAGCTTCTGAATTGAATGGGTGCTTCCCTGTCAATCGAATCATGGAAGGATTGCGTTCAATCCAATTATCAGCGGTTCCTTCATCTTTCGAGTCGAAAACAGAAGGCTCTATTTCATTGTTTATTTTGCCGAAATCTTTCCACTGCTCGTTTTGATCCTCGTCGTCGTCGCTAGATAAATCTTCTATCACCGCTTTTGTTTGTGTAGAAAGACGCTCGGTAATCGACATAGGAAAATTACAGCCACGGATAGGCGAATCAGATCGATGAGTGGAATTGGTTTTAAGTCCACGAACTGCTAAACCTGATTCAAGTCGACTGTTGTACTGTCGATTTTCAACAGAGGCGGCCATTAGAGACTAATCAAAAGAAAGAAGAAAGAAAAATCTGTCTTTGAATGCTCTCTATCACTCTCTTTTCGCTTTCTACTTCTATCTATGTTTTCTCTTTTTTCGATTTGCTTTTGCAAGCATTTGATAGTTGCAAGAAAACTGAGTAGCATGGTTAGGTCTTTATATAAGGTGTTACGGATGCATTGGAAAAGGGTGGTGCTTCTGCCATGCTCTTGTGATAGAGATGGCTCTAAAGGTGGGACAAATTAATCTAATTCAGTGATGTCACAATTTTAATAGACGAGCCAGCCGACTAGGAAAAAAATGAGGAACCCGTGGTGTCCAGTGCATGCAAACTATGGTCTGCGATTTTTAATTGTGTACAATAGCCACATAAATGAATATACAAAGTCTAGACTTATATGACAGAAAAAGATGAACCACCCAAAGTTTTCATTGGCAGTTTCCTAAATTTTGTCCTGTTTTGACATCAAAAGTATAGCTAGCTTCATCATAACCATATACCTTGTGCCATTGCCAACTGTGGTTTACGAGTAGTAGATTTTTCAAAAAGTCCATATGAGCCCATCAAGATATGGTTGTCTAATAGTAACTTTTTAAGTATCTTCGTCGCTTCTTTCTGTTGGATAAATCAATCTAATCATCCATTAGTCTTGTTTAGGGAAATTGTGATCAGTAAAACTTCGTCACAACTAGAATTAGTTAATGTTTTTTTGCTCCTTTTAAATGTAACTAATTCTAAACTATCATTAACATCTTTCTTTATTATCCGTAAAAAAAGAGAAAAAACTCATTAATAGAAAAGAATTGATTTTATAAAAGATTTGAACCACCGTCCTACAAAAGAAAAAAATAGAAAAGAGTAGCGGTTTTGGACAGACCGTCCATTTAAACCATACACATATCAGGTGGATCTCGTCCCTCTTAAAAAAAATAGGGGATCCTGTTTTTATGGTTGTTTGTGTTTATGCGATTTTTGAATAGTCTAAAATCTTTTTTTGTCCATAATTTTCGAAAAACTAGTAACATATTACAATATTAAGTGAAATAGGGAATTTTAAAATTAACTATTGGTCAATAGGTAAGCCAATCATAAACACACTGTTATTTCAACAATGATCCGCTAACACTTATAAATCTAGAATGAGAGTTCTAAGTCGTATTTTTCATATCTTTTGACTGGAGAAGAAAGATTATATTATTGCCGAAAAGCCAGGGAACCTCACAGACTTGCGAAGTTGCAATGTTGTCTTGTAGAGTGTCTGATTTAACAACACTCGTTACACAAGCTATGAATCAGAATCCTTAACTCCATTAATTGAATTATAAAAAGATGTATGTTGTATGCGGAAAACTAACATCCATTGGATTCGAACTTGGTGAATCAAAATGTTGATGTTCTATGCGGAAAACTAACATTCTTATCCATTGGATTCTGCAAAATTATTATTATTCCATTCAGGTTCGTACATCAATCAAACACGGATCTGACACTGTTCTATGCAGCAGGCAATAATATTAGGCCTTGAATTTTAAACACGTAGTACGAATCTCGATAACTTTGTTGTTGTAGTATATGTTTAGAGGATACAGTTGTTATGAATTGGGCATCGTTTCGTAAATGATTTAGATATTTGTTAGCAATTAGTACTTTTTATTGGTTGGGCCTTATTAATTAATGGAAAAAAAGTATAGTCAAAAGTAGGGTCTTATGATTTAATTAGTTTTTCTAAGACAAAAAAAATCCATAATAATAGGAATTCAATTACTATTTAAACTAGACCAAGTCACAGATTAGTCACATATAATCCGAAAACTCCAAAATTAAGAATCTTGGGTTTTTTATTAACTAAATATCAATGGATGAAAAGTACTAGAATCTTAGAATCAAGACCATATTATATTGCATGAGGTTTTTTGGGGTGGCAATTTGAAATTACATGCATAAAAGAAAACGAAGATTCGATATATATTCCAGTTTAAAAATTATAAATTAACTTTGAAAATTAATACAAAAAATGAAGAGATTAAAATGCGATTAATTGTTAATTAATTAATAAACAACTAACTAATTAAATTAAATTAAAATTAAGGGAAAGAGGTTAGAGAGAAGTGGTAGATGTAAGCTGGAAAGGTTGAGAAGTGGCGAATGGGAAACACGAATGGCCAATGAAAAAACAAGAGAACAGTGTGGTGAAGGGGAGACGTTAATGAATGAAGAAAAACCAATATATTTTTTCTTTTTTTTCATCCCAAACATCAAGGTGACTCAATCTATAATCGAAAGGCCATATTTTTTATTGTCCCAGCCTTTGTTATTTAACCTCCTCCTTACTTCTATTAGCCGCCCCAACCCCTCTCACAATTCTCCCTTCCTTCAAAGATAACAGTTTCCCAATATGTGCCTATATGCCAGCCTACTTTGCTTTCGCATGTGGCCCTTGCCTTACCACACTTATATAAACCACTAGATTTCAAAATTCTTACTTGTATAATAGATTTCTATAACTAGAATAGAATTGGTTGTTAAAAAATAAAGGATGGGAGGAGAAGAAGATATGGCCAAACACTATCTCTAGAGGGTGGTACATGCCAATGCACGTATACGACCGTGTAATTGATATGTCTATTTGCTAGTACACTCTGTGTGACTGTTATATATGTACTAGTACTATTCTTTAGAATATATATAGCGAATGTGAAAGAAATATCTATTAAAGTGAAACTCGGATATGAATTTTAGTAATGAAAACAAAAGGAGGAGTTATTAGTTGTTTGGGACCTTAGTTGCCTCAATGTGTGAAAGTAATGCACGTTGCATGATGAAAATACAACTACTAAAGAGGTTGTGTAAAAACAGAAAAGAGCAAGATTTGTATGTGTATGTGTAAGCAAAGTAGTGTTATACAAATGTCTAATGTTTATGAATAGAAAATCGAAAGAATTTGGTATAATAGAACAATGAACTGTTTGCGTGTAAAATCCGAAATGCATTTGCAGTGTATATTACAAAAATAAGTATGACACTCAAAATGGTTCATTATGCTTTCCTGTACACAATTTTGATATTAATTAGATACTCTAGGCATCTAACTTAAAAACAACTGACAACGAATAAAAAAGTTTTTTATATCATATTTAGTATTTATGTTACCGAGGACGACGGTAACTATATAAAACCATACGTACAAGTACTTGGAGTATGCCCGTAATCCAGGAACAATATAGAACCATTTCAATTGGTTATTGATCACTAATTTACAGCTACTGATACTGAGTATGGAATCGATTAGATCTAGATCCTAGATATTGAACAATGACAAAAAGTGCTTCAATATATGTATGAAATGTCGTATCCGTAGGAGCAGACATGCATGCATTTAACGCTTTTCACCGAATCCTCGATAGTTTCACAAATGTCCCCAAATAAAACAGTCTCCATGGAACGATGATGATTTTCCAGTCATCTAAGGATTTCGGGCGTTCAATAGGATGTCGACGAAATTGGATTCCTGAGTTCATGATGAATGACTTTCAAAGGAGTACGCTACCCTTTCGTCTATAAATATGTACTAGTTCATAAGTTCATAGTTTCATGCAGTTAGGTGTGACAAGCAAACATATAAACAAACATCTTTATAGCTAGAATGAAGGGATGGATACTGAACATGTCTTTCCTTTGACAGCCTTATCTTGACTAATTTTAAATGAGTATCAATCATTCAAGTATTATATCACCAAAAAGAAATGGCATGCTGAAACCCACTTGTTGAGAAATACACTCTATATCTTGAGACACAATACCAATATGGCTTTCCGCAATTTTTGAGTGGAATTGAATCGATTAACCCAAGGTTCGATTATCTACTTATGAAAAAGTAGCATGGTAGGCGTCCTCTGCTCTTCAAGATTGTTATACAGTTTACCGAATTTACCCGTTACCTAATCTATGTAAAATAAAAAAATCTTCGCCGCTGGTTTCACAAACAATTAATTGGTAACTTTTGTAGATTTTTTTTTCTAAATAGGAAAGGTAAATTTATCGAATAGGCCATGGATTATAAGTCCAAAGGTGTCACTATCCAACTACATTAAACCCAACAAAACAAATTTGACACAAAGAACCCATTACAAACCAATTGTCCATACTACCCTCATTTATAATTTAACTCAATTCATCACGTCCATCAAGTCCATCACGCCCGCACGCCCACCTTCCCTTCATTAACGACGAAAATTGAAGAAGCCATTCTTTCCCTCTTCACTTCTATCATCTACTATTCCTAAAATCAGACCGTTCAACGTTTAGAAATCATCAGAGAAAAACATCTGAACCAACATCATCGTCATCATCAATCATATCAAAAATCACCACATTAATCTCACTGAAACAAAAATCATCACTTAAATCATCATCGACAGTAGAATTTGAGTCGTAATCAACAAAAATTTCTGATTTTAAAACGATTGTTGATCATCAACAGTAGAATTGAGTCTTCTACTTTTAACTCATCATAATCTACCAGAACTTTCTATTCAATTCTGTCACAGTTTAAACCTAAGAAAAATCACTGAAGATCATTAAACATGGTGAATAAACAAGACAAGAAGATGAAGAAAAAACTCAATACACCAGTTAAAAAACAAGAATCTAAGAAAGGTAAATCGAAGTTTATAGTTTCATCATATTCTGTGATTGTTTATGGTTGAAAATCAAAATGCATTTGGTTAATAAGGTTTCATCATATTCTGCATGTTATGATTTTTATTTTCGTGATTTTGGTTTCATCGATGTATTTGGTTAATAAGGTTTCATCTCTTTCGAAATTACAGGTTTCAGTTACATTTTTCTGAAACTAGGTTTCATTGATTTTCATCTGTTTGTAGCAACGTTTAGGTTTCATCTGTTTTAACCTAAATTATTGTGTCGGAACCCAAATAGGTTTCATCCTATTCTGTGTGTGGTTGTGGCCAACAATGTTGGTGGTTTTTTACTTAATCGGTATTATGATGGAACCCAAAAAGGTTTCATCCTATTCTGTGTATGTTTGTGACCAATAATGTTTGTGGTTTTTTATAAATGCATGTTTTGATGGAACCCAAAAAGGTTTCA